>JAHBCN010008525.1:0-38366 GCA_019359885.1 Listronotus oregonensis | reverse complement strand
CGACTTTTTGTCTTTGAGCTGCCATCATCACTTTTTTTATTACCCGGGGGTTTTTTTATCATTTTTTTTGGGGGAGCTTTTTTTTTCCCAAAACCGTATTGTACTTTTTAAAAAAAATTTATGTCAATGGCAATTTTCAAAAAAAACCCCTATATTAGAGAGTCAGACAATATATTTTTGGCGGGATCTGGGAAAACATTAAACTGTTTTTTTTCGAATAAGTAAAAAACATCATTGGATTTGAGATCTTAAAATCTCTTAAAACACGAAAAAAAAAACCCAGTCCCCCTTTAAAAAAAATAAAGTTTCAATTTTCAACAATTAAAAAAAACGGACATTCCACAAAAAAACAACACAAACAAAAATCAGACGCACACACAACTCGGCTACACTGCTTCTTCAGCAGCCCAGTCGCATCAATCGCAGTCGTTGACGGCGGACGAAAATAGACGGCCGCTCAAACAAACCAGGCTTTTTTAAAAAACATGAGTAGGAGTGCTTTGCGGCTAATAGTGCGTTAGTCGCATGGGGGGCTGGGGGAAAGGGGAAAACAATTTTAAGGTATACAGGCTTCAAAGAACATTTTTTGAAAAAAAATATACCCAAAAGGACAAAAGTAGTGGGCATTTTCGGTAATTGTTTGGGGGTGGCTTTTTTTAAAAGGACTTGGGTATGTTATTTTAAAAAAGGGGAAAGGGTTCAAACTGGGGGCATATATAATATAGATCTACTGGGGTTCCGCTTCCTTTTGTACTGGATCGACTTTCCCCCAAAAATTTTTTTATCTTTCCCCAAGAAAAGTGTCCTGTTCTTCCCCCGGAATCTATGAATGGGATGGAAGAGCAGCGAAAAAAAGGGTTTTTTAAGTGCCCCGCACGTAGCCCGGATTTAAGTTTTGGGGGAAATTTTTTTTAAATGGGTATTAGTTAAAAAAATAAATTGATATTCTGTAGAAAAATCTATAATGCTCCCCGTGTGGGGTTTTTTTTCCCCGGGGAATTCTCGGCTCAAAAATTTTCCCGGGGAAATCTTTGGGGTTTTTTTTCCCCCGGGAAAAATTTGTTTCGTGAAAACTCGAGAACTCGAGAAATCATTTTTGAGTCTATGAAATTATAAAATAAAACTAATTGCTTTTTGCCGTTTGTTTTAAACCCGGGGGGGGGGGGGGGGACGGGAAAGCGCAGGGGGTCCCCTTGGATCTCGCCGATCGCGCGGGGCCCCCGGGGCTCTGGCGGCGTCGTTTTTATACATAAAAACAAATACAGTAGGTAATACACCAGTAATCCCCTTTTAAAATTTTTCCCCTTTTTTTCCCCGGGTTTTTTTCCTAAAAGGGGGGAAAAAAAGGGGAATTTTATTTAACCCCCAAGGGAATTTTCAACTTTGGATTGTTTTCAGTTCAATTTATCAATTTTCATATTAAATGGACTATTTGGGGCAAGTACCTATTAAATCCTTATACCCTGGGTTATGGTTTGACCCAATGAGCTATTAGTTTAACTGTCAGCTCTTTGGGTTTTTTGGGCCCTTGTATTTTTTCCCAAAAAATTGCTTCTTGTTGCGCTGATTAATCTAATACGGGGGTTAAATTTTTGGTTTTTGGGTTTCGGGGGAAAATTTTTGATCAACTGCTACTTAGCATCTCTCTGCATGTTGTTTCCCTTTTTTTTTTTAGTGGGGGGTTTCCCCACAAAAAACTAAGGGAAAAAAGAAATGTCAAATTCGTGTATTTGTTGCCCCCCAGTAATGGAAACTCAGCGAGTATTTTCAGTCGTTACCGACGTTAAAAATAAAAAAAAATTAATTATCCCGTGAGGCATTAAATGCAGGGGGTTTTGTTTTTTTTTTTCTAGTGAAAACTGCTGCCAAAATTATTCATTAAATGAAAAGTTTTAAATCTTATGAAAAAGGAAAACCTTTATAAAAAAAAGATTGATTTTAAGAATTTTTAGAATTGTTTTTTTTTTTTTAGAAGCTTTTTTTTTTGTTAATTCATTTTGCTATCTATGTCCATTGTTACCATGAGATTTTATTTTTTTGTATTTTTGAACTTTTCTGACAATAAAGTCATTATTTTTTTTTAAAACAAAAAAATAGTAACGCGTAGTAAATTTCTGACAACCCGAGAAAGAAATTAGCCCGAGAATTCTCGAGACCTGAGAAATTGATAAACTCGAGAAATCATGAACCCCAGTGCCGTGGCACCCTCACTAATCTGAAAAAAATTCTGTATTTAAAATGTGAAAATTATTATTTGATAAAAAGGTTTTTTTAAAAAAAAAATTACTTTTTAAAAAAAATAATTGAAATATTTGGGGGTTTTGAAAATCAATTACCAATTACGATTCCTTTTCCTATTAATTGATCATTTAAATACAATTACTTTTTCCAAAAATAATTGAATTAAAATAATCCAATAAGTGAGAAAAATTGAAAAAGATTTTTCAATTTTTTTTTTTTTCAATTTTAATTTTCAAATTAATTCAAGTCAAAAGTTAATTGTTTTTTAAATATGGCTCTTCAAAGTTTAAAAAAAATTTTGGGGGCCCGTCCCGGTTTTTTCACCTCGAGTCGAACATCAAACGTTTTTTGCAAATTTTACATATTTATACTTTTTTAAGAGATATTTATTTACATAAAGGCAGCTAGTGCATAAGAGCTGCAAAACCTCCAAAAAGATTAGAGAATAATAAAAATTATTTTTGCAATTTATTTTTATATTTAATTTGAAAATAAGTTTAAGTAAAAAACAAATTATTGTCTGGCCCATTCTCTATTTTTTTTTGCACGGTATGCAGCTCCGCAGCTCTTATGTACCGGCTTCCCTAAATAAAAATTGCGTTTTTTTCCTCTTGTTTATTTGGGGTTTTTATTTGTTATTAAATTTTCGCGTACCTACTTTTAACACTTATCCTCACTGCCTAATTAACTTTGCACCATTAAAAACTACAACACACGTATTAAAAACCGGACAAAAGTACGGCGACCAATACGCACAATAAACCACGGCAATAAACGACTGACTTGACGAACTCCACGCTACGGGTAGCGCTGTTGCCAATTGTTTTTTAAATTTTTAACTGGGGCAAACAACATTATTATTATTAATATTTTTATTTGTAGACTAAAACATAAAAATTTGGTTTATTTTATAAGCCAATAAATCCACCGATGAGCGATTAAGAGGAAAGTTGCCAATTGTTAAGCTTTTCAGAAATAATTGCTTTCAAAGTTTGTAACTTTGATATCGTTCAGACAAAAATGTGTCAAGTTTTGACACATATGTCATATGAACTTTTGACTTGTTTTGAGCTCCACTATCGCCTATTAAAATCGTGAGCAGCATACTTTTTAAACCCTGTATAACATGTTGTTGTAACAGGTTCAAGGCAGATGTTGTCCGATGTATGTTTTTTTATCGCAGTTTAAATATTTTTCAGTGAAACTTTAGACGATTCAGCATATTAACTGTAATTTTCCGTTTTCAATGTAGAAAACGGATTATTAAACTTTATATTATATTCTACAACTTGTATATCTTTGATTTTCATAGAGATTTAGCGAAAAGTATGAAAAACGGCTTCGATCATTGTGCACCACGCGCTATTTCGCTTTCGGGGGCAGATTAGTGGGGGACCAAGCAGGCTAGGAGAACAGCACCAGCTCTTTGTATTTCTACGGCTTGCTTTAAACCCCCACTACCCTACTACGAAGGTAAAATCGCTTATTTACCGTAATGTTTATATTTCAGAATTGACTCCACATTCGGAATCTCTCAGCCTCAAAAACCACCTTATATAAAATTTAACTTAAATTCGTTGATTTTCGAAAAATTCAGTCGCCATCTTGAAAAACACATCCGCCATTTTGGGTCCGCCATCTTGAATTTTCAGATTCGTTATCAGCTACCAACAAAAAAAACCTAGTCCGTTTTTTGGGGTTAGAAAAAAACTACAGCTGCTACCTAAATAATTCTGGTCATGGATTTGGATTCAGCAGATCTTTTTACATAAAAGTGTAAGTTAGTTGGATGATCTATTTTTCAGATTTTTTTTTTTAATTACCCGATTTTTATAGGCGGTTTGCCTTGAAAAGGATATAAATAAAGTTCCCTTTAGTTCGAAACTAGTTACTTGCATCTATAAATAAATTTAAAAAAAAAACTTTTTTGAAATTTAATACCTTAGCTTATGCGTAGCTTGTATAGATGGTGGATGTACAATAAAAGTAAATGATTTATTTTTGACCAGGACAAAAAGCAAATTTAAACTTTTGGAATTATTGTAGTGATAATTTACAGTTCCCAATTGAAAAGTGTTGTCTTTTTTAGAAAACTATTTATTTAAAATAAAGAGTGTTAAACATGAATAAAAGAATTTAGGGCCTGTGTATTACTGCAAAGTTCCTGTGGTTTTAAAAGTTAGAAGAAGCGTTTTAAAAAAGAAAAGGCATGAACCTTTATTTTTACTTTTTTCATTAGAATGCTGAAAGTTTTAAGTTATTCGAGGGCTGCACTGCCTCTGAACCGGCGTAATTTTGCCACATTGGTGTGTAGCATATGAATTCCTATAGGATATCCTTTTACTTCCACCTTGTAAATCTATGATAGTACAACTAAAAGCTAACATATGATTCATTGATTTTTACCTAGAATCCCTATAAACCTGATGCAATACCTAAAAGAATTAAGTTGAGGTGATAAATAGTAAATTCGAATAGTTTTTTTGATAACAATTTTTGCTGATTCTATATAAAAAAATATTCTAAACATATTGAAACAAGTTGCTAATAGTATTGCAAAGTTTTTTTAATAATTAACATTTTTATCACTGGCTGTTAAAGGCTTAATTGTTTATTTATACTATTGTCTATATATAGGCTGCGAAAATGAAAAAGAAAAAACGAAAAATGCTGCTGCTGGAGACAAATCTTCAGTAAGCGAATTAAAACCACCTCCTGCGTTTATAGAAGAACGTCTAAATCTCTGGAACAAACTCAAGGCTCAGTATGATGCGGAAATTGCTGCAAAGCCAGAAACTCCCATTAAAGTTACTCTTCCAGATGGAAAGTTTGTGGAGGCTATTGCTTGGAGAACGACCATGTATGATATTGCAAAAGGAATAAGGTATTTTTTCAGTTTATAGTAACAGTAACATGTTAGTGTTTAAAAGTAATTTTTTACTTATCGGGCCTCCGGCTAAATTTATTAAAATTTTGTATATATGGTGGTTTTTTGAAGTGCTGATCACGAATCTTAAGTCACATTTTGTCGCAAACTCCTAGTTTTTAAGTTAATAGTTTAAAATAATGCTTTTGGTTGGATTAATTTATGGGATTTTACAAATTCTTCATTAAAGTCTAAAAATGTTTAGATAATTTCATTATTTTTTTTTAATACAAAAAAAACAATATGTTTTTTAGTAAAATTAATGAGTACATATTTGTGAAAAATAAGTTTATCCTGTAAAATAAAAGGTGTTCTACCTTAAAAATCATTCAATTTGGCTGTAACCCTATTCAAGACGGACAAATTTTGGAAAAGTGTGCATTTGAGGTTAGGTCCGAGTAGGGAGTTATATCTTATAACGAAAAGTTTTTGACTTTTTTTTAGTACTGGAGTTTTGTATACTTTTATGTTTTTTAGCATTATGACTGTTGTATTTTTGACTGTTATTTTACTTTTTTTTAAATTTAGACTTTAACTAGTTTAGTTTTATGACAACATTTTTATTTGTGTTTTTTATTTTTTTGTTTTTCATCTTGTTGGGGAAATTATAATTATAATTATTATTAGTACAACTGATAAATTAAATGGAATACCATGTATAGTCTGACAAACTTAACTGTAGCAGCGAAAGGAATTTAAACTATTTCGAACGAATATATGTGTGTGTGCCAAGTTTAACTACAAGAAAGCAATAGTACTTACTACTATATACTCAAGTAGTACTTTTAATGTTAAAATATTTTTTTACAATAACAAAATAAAATATTGAAAAAAAAGCTGAGAATTAAATGTGATTGTTATATACTTTAATTTTTATTTAATATCTATTTTGTTTAACTAAGGAATATAATGTTATTAGGTAATTATTTTCCAAAGACCTTATCGATTTTGACTAAACTGGCAACATCAAACAAAAGGCTTGTCCAGTTGCGAAGTAAACGAACCTGGTTGGTGGAGCTTGTCACATGTTTTGTTTCTATGGGGTAAATTTACTTGTGATTGGAAGTGTTTGCGCTGTTTCTGGTTCCTCTCTTGGAATGTCGAATATTTAAACATTCAGTGTCGGAGGTCGAAGGTTTTATCCTTATTTCTAAGTGTTAAATTTGGTGTTGTGAAATTTTGCTTGTTTTGTTGTGTTTTGTTTTTCTACCTTGTATATACATTTTTAGTTCTTATTTGATTTTTAAATAGTATTTTAATAGTATTACTATTGTTTTAACATAAACAAATTTAATCATGTTTTTTCTATTGGTTTTAAACATTAAATATACGAAAAAGAAAGCTTTATAATATGTAGCGGCAACTAAAGTTGGCAAGTCATCTGTTTGGAAAATTTTTTATGAAGATGGTTTTTTTTTCGTCTTTATACCATTTTTTACGTCAAAAATATGAAAGAGGTATTGTTTTTATTAAGCTGTTGGCAAGTAATAAAGAAAGCGGGCAAGTCTCGATGATTAGGCAATCCGCTTGTCACTAAATAAAGACTGAGTAATACGCTTTTATTTCAGAACTAACACTGTTATACACAGAATAAAGCATACAGCTTTTCATAAATTAAATAAAAGCTACTTTTAAATATACTTTTGTCCATTTTATTTTTGTTTTATTTTGTTAATAGGGTTTGCGATAAAGAAGCTTGATCGGGTATCTCTTTACACCGGAGTTGCCGTATCAACTGTACGAAAAATTAATAAAGAAGACAAGGAACGGTTGAAAAATAACCCCAATCAAATGTTATCCAGTCCTAAAAAAAACGACGGCGTCTTTCTCTTGTCGAGAAGAATAAAAATTTTGATTTTCAAGTGATAAGACATATGATAAATAGGTTTTATCTTAAATTGGAAGTTGTCCTGACAAGTAGAAAATTGTTGCAAAAATTGCGAGAAGATTTAAATTTTTTATATTCTAGGGAAACACTTAGGACGTTACTAATATCAAACGGTTTTGTTTTGGCGTAAATTTTAAAATAAAAAAAAAATTAAGGGAGCGTCCTAATATATTACATTCGAGGTACAAATATTTACCTGAAATACAAAAATATCGCCAAGAAGGGAGAAATATTATTTATTTGGACGAGACATGGGTAGATAATGATTTAACATTATAGTAATAGTAATGCTTACTTAGTAAGTTTTTATTTTATAAATTTCTTTGTCACTTATTAAAAATTGCAATGATAATACTACAGGGAACGTAGAACGACGTTTCCTCATTTTGACTTATTACCAAAAATTAAAAATACCGCCTATCTTAGAGGTAAACAAATAAAAAAAACGATTAGATGATGACGTTTTTCTGCATTTTTAACTTTCCATAAAATATTTTGTGAAATTGTTACTGATGGTCTTTAAATGCCTTTATTTTTGGTGACGACCATACATTTAAAATATATTTTAAATAAAACATAAATGTATACTGTACACATTATTTCATTTAAACAAATTACAAAATATTCCTGAACTTTTAGAAAATCCGCACGCCGCTGTGCTTTTTATAAATGAAGTATGCCATGTTTGGTTTACAACTTCCTTCCCCTTACCGACGCCGCACTGTCACAGATACGGTTGTCAGACTATACTAGTTTTAAGTAAATTATTGTACAGCATTTAGCTTTTCAATAAATATTGATTTGATTTGATTTGATCTTAAAAACTACAAATTTTGACTTCAGATTCATAATCAGCATCACAACCTCTAAATACTAAAATGACCTTATTTTTTTTTAGCCAAGGCCTGGCCGATAATGCAGTTATCTCAAAAGTAAACGGAGTCCTATGGGATTTAGACCGACCATTGGAAAGTGACTGCTCGGTTGAACTGTTGAAATTCGACAATCCCGAGGGGCAAGCTGTCTTCTGGCATTCCACTGCTCATATGTTAGGTGAGGCATTGGAGAGGATATATGGGGGATGTCTGTGCTACGGGCCACCCATAGAAAATGGGTTTTATTATGATATGTGGTTGGATGACAAAGGGGTAAGACAAATTCTTGTTTAAAATATAACAACTGAAAATTAATGTATTGGACTATACTCAACTTTTCTCAAAAGTTAATTATTGTTAATTATTTCTTGGTATTGTATATTGTACTATTTGGGTGATTAACCTGTGATGTATGGTATTTTTATAATTTTTTTCAATAATAATTGAAGTGATGTTTGGGGGAAAAATCTTTTTTTTTTGTTTCTTATTTATTGGTAAGTACTTTATTGATATCACACAAAAGGCCATTGACTGAGGTCCTTTAGCCTGTAAGATTTACAATTTGTGTTTTATTTTATTTTTTATTTTTGTGACATTTTGGAATACATCAAAGACAGAAAATCTTTTTTAAAAAAATTGATATTCGTGTACCTCTTTGTTTGTGGTCAATTTTATTTTTTGGTTAATAAGAGAATGTGAAGTGCAAAATAAACCAAATTTTTTATAGAAATTGTTTGGAAAAAATTAAGTTTTATCGGATTGTTAAAGACATAGACTTTCATTAACAGAATTTTTGATAAAAATAAAAAAATTATATATTCTTTTTACAGATCTCTCAAACTGATTTTCCCTACATTGAAAGTTTAATGAAAAATATTAGCAAAGAAAAACAGCAGTTTGAACGGCTCGAAATGAAAAAAGAAGATCTGCTCGAGATGTTCAAGTATAATCAATTTAAAGTAAGGATTCTAAACGAAAAGGTTAAGACAGCCACTACCACTGTATACAGATGCGGGCCACTTATCGATCTCTGTCTGGGTCCTCATGTAAGGCATACTGGAAAGATTAAGGCACTTAAGGTTACCAAGGTAAAGTATTAAAGTGAAAAATATATTTCATTTTTAATTTCCAATTTTATTTATTTATTTCAACAAAATTACAATTATAAAATACTATTCCAACAATAGTAAATACTGGATCTAATTCAAAATTTTGTATAAATGCACATAGATGCAAGAACATATGTGCATAACATAACTTAAAGCCTAAAATCTAAGTGTTGCATAAAAAAAAACAAATATTAGAATTTTTGCTAATTAAAACAGATTTTTACTTATGATGAAAAAATCAACCTTTAGTTAACGAAACACTTTTTCATCTAATTTCTATTAATTTTATATTTTGATGTTTTAAGAATTCCTCCACCTATTGGGAAGGCAAGGCTGACGCAGAGAGCCTACAGCGAGTGTACGGTATTAGTTTTCCTGATAACAAACAGATGAAAGAGTGGGAAAAATTCCAGGAGGAAGCTGCAAAAAGAGATCATAGGAAAATCGGAAAGGTAGGTAATGTAAATATTTTTCCAACTGTTGCGGAAAATGATATTTCGGAGGGACCTGTATGAGGGTTGAAAAGGGGTGGTTCCAAGGGTAGTACCGGTCCAATTATTTTTCCCCAGCTTTTTTATGACTCCAAGATGAACGTACGAAAATTTCAGACTGGTATGAGAGTTGGATCTATTTTTTTTTTTTCGGCCCTTGGACCTAATTGAGGGTTGAAAAGGGGTGGTTTGAAGGGTAGTACCGGTCCAATTATTTTTCTCCAGCTTTTTTATGACTCCAAGATGAACATACAAAAATTTCAGACTGGTATGAGAGTTGGATCTCATTTTGATTTTTTTTCGGCCCTTGGACGTAATTGAGGGTTGAAAAGGGGTGGTTTGAAGGGTAGTACCGGTCCAATTATTTTTCCCCAGCTTTTTTATGACTCCAAGATGAACATACAAAAATTTCAGACTGGTATGAGAGTTGGATCGATTCATTTTGTTTTTTTTTCGGCCCTTGGACGTAATTGAGGGTTGAAAAGGGGTGGTTTGAAGGGTAGTACCGGTCCAATTATTTTTCCCCAGCTTTTTTATGACTTCAAAATGAACATACAAAAACTTCAGACTGGTATGAGAGTTGGATCGATTCATTTTGATTTTTTTTCGGCCCTTGGACGTAATTAAGGGTTGAAAAGGGGTGATTTCAAGGGTAGTACCGGGCTAATTATTTTTCCCCAGGTTTTTTATGACTTCAAGATGAACATAAAAAATTTCAGACTGGTATGAGAGTTGGATCGATTCATTTTGATTTTTTTTCGGCCCTTGGATTTAATTAAGGGTTGAAAAGGGGTAATTTTAAGGGTAGTACCGGGCTAATTATTTTTCCCCAGGTTTTTTATGACTTCAAGATGAACATAAAAAATTTCAGACTGGTATGAGAGTTGGATCGATTCATTTTGATTTTTTTTTCGCCCCTTGGACGTAATTAAGGGTTAAAAGGAGGTGATTTCAAGGGTAGTACCGGGCTAATTATTTTTCCCCAGGTTTTTTATGACTTCAAGATGAACATAAAAAATTTCAGACTGGTATGAGAGTTGGATCGATTCATTTTGATTTTTTTCGCCCCTTGGACGTAATTAAGGGTTAAAAAGGAGTGATTTCAAGGGTAGTACCGGGCTAATTATTTTTCCCCAGGTTTTTTATGACTTCAAGATGAACATAAAAAATTTCAGACTGGTATGAGAGTTGGATCGATTCATTTTGATTTTTCCGCCCCTTGGACGTAATTAAGGGTTAAAGGAGTGATTTCAAGGGTAGTACCGGGCTAATTATTTTTCCCCGGTTTTTTATGACTTCAAGATGAACATAAAAAATTTCAGACTGGTATGAGAGTTGGATCGATTCATTTTGATTTTTTGGGCCCCTTTGGGACGTAATTAAGGGTTAAAAGGTGATTTCAAGGGTAGTACCGGGCTAATTATTTTTCCCCCGGTTTTTTATGACTTCAAGATGAACATAAAAATTTCAGACTGGTATGAGAGTTGGATCGATTCATTTTGATTTTTTTCGGCCCTTGGACGTAATTAAGGGTTAAAAGGAGTGATTTCAAGGGGTAGTACCGGGCTAATTATTTTCCCCAGGTTTTTTATGACTTCAAGATGAACATAAAAAATTTCAGACTGGTATGAGAGTTGGATCGATTCATTTTGATTTTTTTTCGCCCCTTGGACGTAATTAAGGTTAAAGGAGTATTTCAAGGGTAGTACCGGGCTAATTATTTTTCCCCGGTTTTTTATGACTTCAAGATGAACATAAAAAATTTCAGACTGGTATGAGAGTTGGATCGATTCATTTTGATTTTTTTTCGGACGTAATTAAGGGTTAAAAGGAGTGATTTCAAGGGTAGTACCGGTGCTAATTATTTTTCCAGGTTTTTTATGACTTCAAGATGAACATAAAAAATTTCAGACTGGTATGAGAGTTGGATCGATTCTTTTTGATTTTTTTTTCGGCCCATGGACGTAATTAAGGGTTAAAGGAGTGATTTCAAGGGTAGTACCGGGCTAATTTTTTTTTCCCCGGTTTTTTATGACTTCAAGATGAACATAAAAAATTTCAGACTGTATGAAGAGTTGGATCGATTCATTTTGATTTTTTTCGGCCCTTGGACGTAATTAAGGGTTAAAAAGGAGTGATTTCAAGGGTAGTACCGGGCTAATTATTTTTCCCCGGTTTTTTATGACTTCAAGATGAACATAAAATTTCAGACTGGTATGAGAGTTGGATCGATTCATTTTGATTTTTTCGGCCCTTGGACGTAATTAAGGGTTAAAGGAGTGATTTAAAGGGGTAGTACCGGGCTAATTATTTTCCCCAGGTTTTTTATGACTTCAAGATGAACATAAAAAATTTCAGACTGGTATGAGAGTTGGATCGATTCATTTTGATTTTTTTTCGGCCCTTGGACGTAATTAAGGGTTGAAAAGGGGTGATTTCAAGGGTAGTACCGGGCTAATTATTTTTCCCCAGGTTTTTTATGACTTCAAGATGAACATAAAAAATTTCAGACTGGTATGAGAGTTGGATCGATTCATTTTGATTTTTTTTCGGCCCTTGGACGTAATTAGGGTTAAAAGGAGTGATTTCAAGGGTAGTACCGGGCTAATTATTTTTCCCCGGTTTTTTATGACTTCAAGATGAACATAAAAAATTTCAGACTGGTATGAGAGTTGGATCGATTCATTTTGATTTTTTTTCGGCCCTTGGACGTAATTGAGGGTTGAAAAGGGGTGGTTCCAAGGGTAGTACCCTTGGATTTCCCCAGGTTTTTTCTTAAAGATGAATTTTAGACTGGTAAGATTGAACATTCATTAAAATTTCTGGACTTTAGGGGAGAGTTTTGGATCCGATTCATTTTGATTTTTTTGCTCGGACATAATTGAGGAGTTAACAGGTGGTTCAAGTGGTATACCGGGTCATTATTTTTTCCAGCTTCTTTAAGGTAAAGGACCAAACCTTCAGACTAGTACCGGGTAATTGGATCCCGATTCATTTTGATTCAGATGAATTAGGTTGAAAAGATGGTTCCAAAGGTGGACGTCATTTATTTTTCGCCCTGGCGTTTATGAAAAGGGAATTTCAAGGGTAGTACGATTTATTTTGGATTCTTTTCCGGCGATCCGACTTATTTAAAGGTTCAAAAGGGCTGGTTTTGGTGTTTGCGGGATGTTTATCAGTTTTTCACAGTTTTTAAGTGGTCAATAATTAATTTACTTCGGTATCAGACCGTTTTTTTATTATTATTTTTTATAATTTATTGTTGCAAAAAAGACGTTTCCAATTTCAGATACATTTTTTGTACCTCTTTCAACTAAAAAAATATAGGGTCATTCTGAAATTTATGGTTTTTGATTTACCCATGTATCTCTTAAGCCAGCGAAAATTTTCAATTTTACCAATGTAAGTTTGACTCAAAAAGAGCACACGATACCTATATTGATAGCACTATACTTCAAGTCCAAAATTTCTGTCAATGACGCATCATTCGCTTTTAGAGTGCCCGGTTGTGTGGGGTCAGGGGAATCAATTCTAGTGGCGTATGAATTTTAGAAAACAAATGATAAAATTTTGTCAAAACATGAAAATATTTTTTACAAGCAAAAGTTATTTTCTCACATTTTCATCAACTCTTTAAATTAGTAACAAGCCTACATTATTTTGGTATTATTCGGATTAATGAAAAATGTAATTTTTTTGCTTAATTTTGTACACCTCCTATTTTGAGGTCATAGAACACAAATTTGAGTTTTTTTTTGGCGATTTTTCAACGTTTTTCCAAAAAAAAAATTTTTACTTTAATTTTACCTTCTCTGATTTTATTTTGCTACATGAAAAAAAATAATAAAATTTTAGTCTTAACATAAATTAAAAAAGATGTAAAAGCAGAACGATAGACAATCCAAGTTACACTGACTTGCCAATTCACCACCGATCTTGCAATTTCAAAAATATCCACTATATAAGGAACATGAAAGCTCTGAGATCATCAGCTTGTAGAATCCAATAACTATTTCGGGTCTTTCGTGTTCCATATTTAGGATTTCCATATTGAGAATATTTTTGATCAAACATTGTAAGTCGAGCGAAGCGAGGTTCGCATACCTTATAAAAATGTCATAAAGAAAACTATTACAACCCGGTAATAGGTCAACATTTTAGAATTTCGAGTTGAATTCGGACGTAAACGTTTTACCTACTTTTTATTGAAAATTAAGGTTTTTTCCTTACCTTTTAAGTGTTTCTTTTTTTTAATATTAACATAGTATGAGTTTTTTAAATATGTTTTCGTGCAAATGACAGAATTTAAAGGAATATGTCGTAAAATGGAATTAAATAATTCAATTATTTTTTTTTTTTTAAATACTATAAGAGGCAGCCAAAAAAACAGCCTCTGATTCATGTTTAACAATCGAAAAGTAAAAAGTGTTCAAAAAAATAGCGAAAAAATCGCATTTTCCAGTATCTGCATAATTACTAATATTGATTTTTTTGCCTTTTAAAACTCTGAATACCTACGCGAATAAACTTTTGTTAAAGTTGCACATATCTCTGCAGCATCCAAAGTGGTTAGTTCTGGATTTCGTTCCGAATCCCATGGTAAACATTTTTAACCATTATTCATTCTTTTAACGTTAACTGATTTTTTTTTTATAGGCGGATAACTAGTTAAAGGTTGGTTAATATTCATAGTTTACAGAATTAAAAGCACTTAACAACACTAAATCTTTATATACAATTATATACACTAAGTAAGATAAACTATTATAAAATTGGCACAAAACAATATCTATATACTACAATTATTAGAAATTTATAATATTTAGAAAATAACCTGTATAGCAATTAAAATTTAAACTTACAAAATCTGTCCATAATCAATAATAACTAAATAAAATCATCGAACAGCACGAAAACCCTGTCGATACGCTTATTTTCAAGTCTGTTCAAGTTGTAAACTAAGGAATGTGTGTTGCCACTTTTATTGTCTTCCCGATAACAATGATTTCAATACATATTGGCGTGCTATTTTAAGTGCGATCGCTGGCGGTGATTTATTCTTGTGAATTATGACAACGTGGCGATAAAACTTTTGGCCGGTTCACTGTTATTTGAGCGGAAAAGTATATCATAGGCTTAAAAATCATTTACTAGTGTTAGATTTTTATTCAGCCGCTTCGTCGGTTGGGTGGCCGGTATTAAATGAGTCACTGACAGAAATTTTGGACTTTAGGTATAGTAATTACAAATATACCCTATAAAAGTGTCAAAAATGGAACACCCTCTACTGTCCCAATATAAAAAAAAATCGATCCTAAAAAAACTTAAATTATAGACAACTTTCTTTTGCGAAATTCGTAAAAAGCATATAGAATGCTCTCTATTTTTTCTAGGAACAAGAACTGTTCTTTTTCCACGAGCTCTCTCCGGGTTCCTGCTTCTTCCAACCGCGAGGGGCGCACATCTACAACGCACTCGTAGACCTGATCAAGAAGGAGTATAGGAAACGCGGTTTCCAAGAAGTAGTTTCGCCGAATATTTACAACGCGAAATTGTGGCAGACTTCGGGGCACTGGGCTCACTACTCGGACAATATGTTCAGCTTCGACGTGGAGAAGGAAAAATTCGCATTGAAACCGATGAACTGTCCCGGGCACTGTTTGATTTTCGATAACCGCATTAGGTCCTGGAGGGAGCTGCCTTTGAGGCTGGCCGATTTCGGGGTGTTGCATAGGAACGAGCTGTCTGGGGCGCTCACTGGATTGACTAGAGTACGAAGGTATGTATATTTATTATACAGGGTGTTAATAAAGTATACAGTATGTCCACGGAAAAGGTGTTGAAGAGAAAAAACTTTTTTATTTTTGATTTTATCGAAAAAAGCTACTCTTAATAAAAAAATTTGCTACTTCTTAGAGTAAGATTGGAATAGAAACATTTGACATATTTTATACGCGGTGTTCAGAAAATTGAAAAAACTTAAAATGGTACAAGAGTAAAGTGCATTTATTTGTGAAGATATGGAAATAAGTTACTAGAAAAAGTTGTTCAAACGTAAAAGGTAGTCTCTAATACCAATTTTCAAAAAAATCGGCCTACTTTTATTTATTTGTGATTAAATTAATTTTAATACCAATTTAAATTTTTAATATTAATTTTATCAATTTTTTTGCTGTTAAGTAAGCTGACGTTTCTGCGGCTAATAAATTATAAAAGCGAAATGTCAATACAGCTTGTCACTATCAACGCCTACTAGTACAATAAGGAAATTGTTAATTTGGAATTAGATAATATTAAAATAATTTTTATCACAAATTAATAAAAGTAGGCCGGTTTTTTTGAAAATGATATTAGGAACTATCTTTTACTTTTGAACAACTTTTTTCGTAACTTATTTCCATATATTTTTCAAATAAATGCACTTGACTCTTGAACCATTTAAAGTTTTTTCAATTTTCTGAATGCCGGTATAAAATTTGTTAAATGTTTTTATCCAATCTTGCTTAAATTAGCAAAATTTTTTTAAGAGTAACGTTTTTTGATAAAATAAAAAATAAAAAGTTTTTTTACTATTTAACACCTTTTCGTGGTACTAGTGTGTCCATGGAAAAGGTGTTGAATAGGAAAAACTTCTTTATTTTTAATTTTATTAAAAAAAGTTACTTGTAATAAAAATGTTTGTTGCTTCTTAGAGTAAGATTGGGATAGAAACATTTAACATATTTTATATGCGGTGTTCAGAAAATTGAAAAAACTTAAAATGGTACAAGAGTAAAGTGCATTTATTTGCAAAGATATGGAAATAAGTTACTAGAAAAAGTTGTTCAAACGTAAAAGGTAGTCTCTAATACCAATTTTCGAAAAAATCGGCCCACTTTATTTATTTGTGATTAAAATTTTATTATCAATTAACTAATTTCAAATTTTTGTACTAGTAGGCGTTGATAGTGACAAGCTTTATTGATACTTTGCTTTTATAATTCATTAGCCGCAGTATCGTCAGCTTTAAATGCTTACTTAACAGCAAAAAATTTGATAATAAATTGATATTAAATATTTAAATCGATATTAAAAAAATTTAATCCAAAAAAAGTAGGCCGATTTTTTCAAATATTGGTATTAGAACTATCTTTTAATTTTGAACAACTTTTCCTAGTAACTTATTTCCATATCTTCTAAATAAATGCACTTTACTCTTGTACCATTTTAAGTTTTTTCAATTTTCTGAACACCCGTATAAAATATGATAAATGTTTCCATCCCAATCTTTTTTAGAATAGCAAAATTTTTTATCAAGAGTAGCTTTTTCGATAAAATCAAAAATAAAAAGTTTTTTCTCTTCAACACCTTTTCCGTGGACATACTGTATAAAATAAATTTAACAGACGATTCTTTGATTAATTTCAAGATATAGGATGTTAAACTTAAATACCAATATCAAATAAAGGATATTGTTTGGAAATCTGTGACCCATTTTAATGATTTGAATGTTTTTTTTTTGACAGGATGTTCAATTTTAATTTACATGTGAATAGTATTGTATTGAAAGGTTTTAGAATGTTGGGATTTTTAAAGAGAAATTGTCGCATTATTAATACGAAATTAATAAAATTACTCTATAATAGTTTGGTCAGGAGTGTTCTTGAATATAATAGCATAATTTGGACACCATTCTACAATGATTGTTATATAAAGTATGTGAGGAGATGGGACTTTACTAATTATTGTTATCTCTTGGGGTGGTCGTTATTTTAAAAAAGGCTCGGGAAATTCAGCCAAAACGTTAATAAACTAAGCAAAATAAGTTTTTGAATTTTGTCTCATACAGTGGACCAAAATCCCTAGAAAACATCCAACCTAAAATATAATAATTAAAAAGAGGTCCAAGAAGAAACTAACGCTAAACTATACTTCAAGTCCAAAATTTCTGTCAATGACGCATCGCTCGCTTTTAGAGTGCCCCGGGTTGTGTGGGGTCAGGGTAATCAATTCCAGTGGCGTATGCATTTTAGAAAATAAATGATAAAATTTCGTCAAAACATGAAAATATTTTTTACAAGCAAAAGTTATTTTCTCACATTTTCATCAACCCTTTAAATTAGTAACAAGCTTGTATTATTTTGGTATTATTCGGATTAATGAAAAATGTAATTTTTTTGCTTAATTTTGCACACCTCCTATTTTGAGGTTATAAAACACAAATTTGAGTTTCAACGTTTTTCCAAAAAAAAAATACATTTTTTACTTTAATTTTACCTTCTCTGATTTTATTTTGCTACATGAAAAAAATAATAAATGTTAGTCTTAACATAAATTAAAAAAGATGTAAAAGCAGAACGATAGACAATCCAAGTTACACCGACTTGCCAATTCACCACCGATCTTGCAATCTCAATATTAAATACGATATTCACACGCATTGCTTCATCAAAAATATCCACTATATAAGGAACACAAAAGCTCTGAGATCATCAGCTTGTAGAATCCAATAACTATTTCGGGTCTTTCGTGTTCCATATTTAGGATTTCCATATCGAGAATATTTTTGATCAAACATTATGGGTCGAGCAAGCAAGGTTCGCATACCTTATAAAAATGTCATAAAGAAAACTATTACAACCTGGTAACAGGTCAACATTTTTAGAATTTCGAGTTGAATTCGGACGTAAACGTTTTACTTACTTTTCATTGAAAATTAAAGTTTTTTTCTTACTTTTTAAGTGTTTTTTTTTTAATATTAACATAGTTTTTTTAAATATGTTTTCGTGCAAATGTCAGAATTTTAAAGAATATGTCGTAAAATGGAATTAAACAATTCAATTATTATTATTTTTTAAATACTATAAGAGGCAGCCAAAAACAGCTTCTGATTCATGTTTAACAATCGAAAAGTAAAAAGTGTGCAAAAAAATAGCGAAAAAAATTGCATTTTCCAGTATCCGCATAATTACTAATATTGATTTTTTTGCCTTTTAAAACTCTGAATGTCTGAATACCATACGCGAATTAACTTTTGTTAAAGTTGCATATATCTCTGCAGCATCCAAAGTGGTTAGTTCTGGATTTCGTTCCCGAATCCCATGGTAAACATTTTTAACCATTATTCGTTCTTTTAACGTTAACTGATTTTTTTTTATAGGCGGATAACTAGTTAAAGGTTGGTTAATATTCATAGTTTACAGAATTAAAAGCACTTAACAACAACACTAAATCTTTATATACAATTATATACACTAAATAAGATAAACTATTATAAAATTGGCACAAAACAATATCTATATACTACAATTATTAGAAATTTATAATATTTAGAAAATACCCTGTATAGCAATTAAAATTTAAACTTACAAAATCTGTCCATAATCAATAATAACTAAATAAAATCATCGAACAGCACGAAAACCCTGTCGATACGCTTATTTTCAAGTCTCTTCAAGTTGTAAACTAAGGAATGTGTGTTGCCACTTTTATTGTCTTCCCGATAACAATGATTTCAATACATATTGGCGTGCTATTTTAAGTGCGATCGCTGGCTGGTGATTTATTCTTGCGAATTATGACAACGTGGCGATGAAACTTTTGGCCGGTTCACTGTTATTTGAGCGGAAAAGTATATCATATGCTTAAAAATAATTTACTAGTGTTAGATTTTTATTCAGCCGCTTCGTCGGTTGGGTGGCCGGTATTAAATGAGTCACTGACAGAAATTTTGGACTTTAGGTATACATTGTCAAAATATCAACAAAAATTATAAAGATAAGTTATTCAGAATTTAATTCTATGGCTATGTGTAAAATTTTTGGTCATTTGGATATAAACAAAAAATTGGAAATTTTTTTTCCATAAATACCGGGTGACAATGAAATCACTACCCAGCTCTTTATTGTCTTGATTGAAAACATACGGCTTTCAAATTTTAGGATGACATATTATATCATAAGATGCCGATTTTGGATATTATAACCTGTGTATCACTTCCGGTTTAACCGGAAACGACATCAACTTTGATTTTTTCAATGGAACACCCTGTATATTTTTTCGAATTTGGATTCTATGGATCATTTTAGATATAAAATCTAGATTATATCCTATACCTATCTCTGCTTGTTTTTGAGAAAAGGGCGATCGAAGATGTCCAAACGACCGCACATTATGCAGTTTTATGGAAAAACAAATAAATGTTATAAAAATTTATTATGCTTAATTTAATTTTTTCTAAAGACTCCATCTTTGGTGGTCATAATAAAACTACTTCCGGCTTTACCGGAAGTGCCGCGAAAATTGACTTTTCTAATAATGTTACTTCAAAAATGTTAATGCAACACCCTGTATATTTTTTAAAATTTGGATTCTACGGGTCATTCCTGATATAAAATCTGTATTAAGTCCTATACCTATCTTTGTTAGTTTTTGAGAAAAAAAAAAGAAAATTGTTTTCCCCTATAACTGCATAATGTGCGGTCGTTTGAACATTTCAATCGCCCTTTTTTCAAAAACTAACAAAGATAAGTATAGGATATAATACAGATTTTATATCAGGAATGACCCGTAGAATCCAAATTTTAAAAAATATACAGGGTGTTGCATTAAAATTTTTGAAGTATCATTATTAGAAAAGTCAATTTTCGCAGCACTTCCGGTAAAGCCGGAAGTAGTTTTAGATAAAGTCTTTAGAGTGAATTAAATTAAACATAATAAATTTTTATAACATTTATTTGTTTACCCATAAAACTGCATAATGTGCGGTAGTTTGGACAGTTTTAATCGCCATTTTCTCAAAAACAAGCAGAGATAGGTATAGGATATAATATAGATATTATATCAGAAATGATCCGCAGAATCCAAATTCGGAAAAATATACACGGTGCTCCATTAGAAAAATCAAAATTGATATCGTTTCCGGTCAAAGCGGAAGTGATAGGCATATGTTATAATATCCAAAATAGGCATCTTATAATATAATATGTCATCCTAAAATTTAAAAGCTATATGTTTTCATTCAAGAAAATAAAGCGCTGGGTAGTGATTTCGTTGTCACTCGGTATATTTTTGTTTGAAAAAAATTTCTTTACCATTTAGAAACAGGTGTTCCAGACCTAAACTAAGGTTTCGGTACAATTTTTTTTCTTTAGTAAGTTAGTCCTTTTTTCCGAAGAAAATTTGAAAAATTGTATTTTTCGGAAACCTGAGTTGTCGCATAGGCATTTTTTAAATACCGTAACTCGGAATTTCAAATATTAATTTTTTATTTGGAGTTATTTTAATTATTACATTGAATCGTTTAAACGGCAAACAATAAAATATTTGAAATTCCGAGTTAGGGTATTTAAAAAATGCCTATGCGACAACTCGAGTTTCGAAAAATACCATTTTTTCAAATTTTCTTCGGAAAAAAGGACTTACTTACTAAAGTAAAAAACTGCCAAAACATTAGTTTAGGTCTGGAAAACCTGTTGGAATGGAAATGTCCAAATTTTGGTTTTTATCCAAATGGCTCAAAATTTTACACATAGCCATAAAATTAAATTCTGAACAACTTATCCTTATAAAATTTTTCGATATTTTGACAAATAAGGGACTTTCGGTCAACCGACCTAACAAAATTCAAATTTACTGCCAAATAACAAATGACAATCGGGATCGTTCAATTGTTTCTGAGGTTTTAAGTGATGCAGAGTTGATGTGCGAAATCGATTTTTTTTAAACGTCATAATAAACATTTTTTCCATATGTCGCATACTTTCTGGCGGTCATTGTATATATTATTTGCTTTATAATGGCGAAAATCCCAAAAAATTACGGTTTTCAATTATTCTTTTAGGTTCCAACAGGACGACGCGCACATCTTCTGCGCCCCCGAGCACATCAAGCAAGAGATGAAAGGCGCCCTCGACTTCCTCAAGCACATTTACTCGATATTCGGGTTCACTTTCGACCTGTGCCTGAGCACGAGGCCGGAAAAGTACCTGGGGGAAATCGAAATGTGGAACGAAGCGGAGAAGGCGCTCAGCGAATCGCTGGACGATTTTGGGCAGCCGTGGACGGAGAATCCTGGAGATGGGGCGTTTTACGGGCCCAAAATCGATATTACCATCAAGGATGCGTTGAATAGGGCGCACCAGTGCGCTACCATCCAGCTGGATTTCCAGTTACCTATTCGGTTTAATCTGTCATTTGTAAGGTAAGAAACCATTCCTATATGTATATTGCTTGTTTCTTAATTTATTCACAGTTATGTGATGATTTTTATTTGTTTTTAGCGAGAGCGGAGAGAAAAAACGACCAGTAATCATTCACAGAGCGATCTTAGGTTCCGTGGAGAGGATGATCGCCATTTTGACCGAATCGTACGGTGGAAAATGGCCGTTCTGGCTGTCGCCGAGACAAGTTATGGTGGTTCCAGTCGGTCCGAACTACGACGACTATGCTGAGCAAGTGCAGAAGAAGCTGTACGAGACCGGCTTCATGGCCGAAGTTGACACTGATCATGGCGACACTCTGAATAAGAAGATCAGAAACGCGCAGTTGGCGCAGTTTAACTTTATTTTGGGTAAGACAATCGTATTTCGTAATTTCGTTTAAAACATTTATACAACCAAAATTCAGGAGAAAAATAAAATGGACCTATTACGAAATTATTTTTAACATAATAGAATGCTTGACTTAGAGAAAATTCGGACAATAGGCAATAAATTAAACATTCTTACTATCTTTAAAACACTAATGTTTTGGAAGTAAAAAAAATGAATTTAATTATTAACATTCTAAATAGTTTTGATATTTTCATATTTTGAGAACAGTGGCCAATTTATCACCAAAATTTGTACGGTTTTTGTTTTTTCGGTTTGTTAAAGTTATTTTTAGGTCAATTTTCCCTTTGGCGAAAAACCCAAAAAATATAATTTACCTATTTTGGAGATACTTTTTTTATTTTGCCCTTATATTGTAATACCCTTACTTTATTCTCGATGGTCGATAGAATCACTTAGGAATAGAAAGCCCCACCTATACAGGGTGTTCCAACCCTATTCATACACTAAATATCTCTGCTCCTGTAGATGATACAGCAAAAAACTTAAGATAAAAAATGTGTGTTTGGTAACACTTATTTTATCAACAGTATTGGTAAATGTACAAGGTGTCTCAAAAACGAAGTTTTCATTATTAAGTAAGTTCTTTAAATGGAACGCCCTGTATAGTTTGCCAAATTTTGACTCTACATTCAATTTTACATTAAAAATGTCAAATACCCTTTACGTCAATTATTGCTGGTTTTTGAGATAATTGAGTAACCAATAAAAGAAGTAAATCGGTCACTCTGGCACTAATGGCAGGTTGCACTAAAAGTATCTTAAGTAGACCTTTATTAAGAAGCCCTTAAAATTAAGGGTAACTTAAATTGTTTTCGCTTCACCATTAGATTTTTATTGCAACTGTATCATTCTTCTTTTTTATTGTTGGCCTTTACAACGCTAATAATCAGAATGAACTGATATTAGATCTTTCCTTTTCTAGCTTGTGTGTAATTGAATGACTGATCTGACTTGAATCTTTGTAAATAATTAAAACTTTTTTTTTTCATTTTATAGAAAATATAATACAAAATCAGTCGTTAGTTTGTGATTTTTTGTTGTAAAATTTATAATATGGGAAAAAAAGATCAAGGGCGCCTTTCTTTACGGCCATGGAAAGGGAACAATTATTGTCAATATGAAATATAAACACAAATACATCATTTAAAAAAAAAATCTACAACCGCGCGAAAAGTACCATGTTTGCGCTTCAAAAACAAAACACAAAGTTGCAGTTTTCCGAGGAGCAAGCGTTTTTTTTTACTTTGTCGCTCGCCGAGCGACAAAATACTTTATCGCTCGCTAAGTTATCAAGGAAACCGTAATAGAAAAATGTCAAATTTGACACCACAGTAGGCGTTGAAAGGTAGAAACTTCACTTGAAATTGTCATTAAAAATTGTGAGAATTGCACCTTTACCTTTAATATTGTAAATAATAAGAAAAATGACTAGATCTTATATAGATTTAGGTAATAATTATATAAAGATCTAAATGTATATACATATTACAATAAAATAAATTGGTATAGTAGCCACGGTTTTATTAAATCTGTTTTTATTAACTACTTCACCTTTGCATGTTCCGTTGAATGTTTAATAGTGGTAAAATGCAAATTACCAACTTTAGTTATACAGAATAAAAATTTATTCGAAAGTCCCTACATGGTTCTGACGGTTTTCTTCCACTAAAAGTGGTAGAAATGTACTTTTTTATAAATAATTGAATTTTATATTCTACGTCATATAACTATGTATATTACGATCAAATCAAGTGATAAATAAAGCATATTACAAACTTTAGTTATAGAAAGTAATTAAAAAATAGTTATTATGATTACAAACTCTAATTTTCTAAACTTTTCATTATACTAAAGATGTAGAAATGTATATTTAGTAAACAATTAGCATTATCTATAAATTACATTGATGTCCAAATTATCGCTTTAAATAAAATACAAAACTACCAACTATAGTTACAAAAAACAGTTTAAAAATTGGTTTGTTGATATCCTTCTTCTATTTTTTATTAATTTTGTACTACTAAAGGTGGTAGAAATCTATTTTTTTTATTCAAACTGATTATATTTATAGCTTTCACATAACACATGCCAGTATTATGTTTAGATATGATAGGAGGCCATGCTTGCCGCTGCTGTCAAGAAAAATAATCAAATGATTATTTGACGTATCAAAAAGTTTTTTAAACAGCTATTGGTGTTTAATAAATTGATTGTAATAATTATCTGATAATGGACAGTTTTAAAAAGTATAAAATATGTAATTGTAAAGAATTGAGCCATGTCCAAATACGCCATTCCAGTTTAATATACTTAACTGCGCTAATTGAGAACTGCGACCAACATCTTCCGAAAAATGGTTTGTTCAACAGCATTCAGAAGAGTCTACTACAAATTTCGACCAAATATAAAATATTCCCAAAAAAGAATGAATAAAATCATTTCAAAATATTGCATATATGTTATCAAAACGACATTTAATACCATAGTAATTGCCTGGTTTTTCACCCCTAAAAAAGGAAGAAGTATTAGAAGAATTAAAAACATTTAGATATTGTTACACAGAAATTTAAATCAACGTAATACAATAAGAAGTAAATAACTAATTAAAAGGGTACTAAATAGTTTTTTTTTGTTTTCTTTGGTAAATACCTACTACTGAAAAAACATTTTTACAATAACACACATCTGTAGCGCAAAATGATGCTTGCACGTTTTAAAATGTGAACTGTCAAAGTTGTGGTTATATCAATAATCTTTAAATTTTTTCCAAATTTTATAAAATCTGCGGTTGTAGAAAAAATCTTGTGTGTAATTCGAGCGAGGACATTGTCGCTCTCGCGAGATAGTCAAACATCTCGCTCAGAGCGACAATTATTTTTGCGCTCTTAATATACAAATAGCTATTGTACAAGTGAAGACTCCTAATAAACGTTTTTATTTTAGTTGTTGGAGAGAAAGAAAAATCTAGTAACACTGTGAATGTCCGTACCAGAGACAATATAGTCCATGGAGAAATTTCTATTGAAGGACTTATAGAAAAACTTACCCACATACGTGGACAACTATATAGGGCGAAGATAAATTTTAATTCAACCTTCCTATTAAATAAAATTTAAAAATGTGTTATTTCAAGCATCAAGGCGGGGTGGTCCTAAGCATTTTTTATGGCTAAAGAAAAAAAAACATAATTGGGGAAGTATTGTACGATTAAAAACCGCGTCTATTTAGCACTAGGACAAAAAAAAGAGCCTGAACAAAATAACACTGCACAAAAAAATATTGTTACTTTGAAAGAACACTAATACGACTAACCAGAACTATCTTAAACTAATTTACGACATTTGGTTAGTTATAGTAGTGCTGTTTTTTCACGGCACTATTTTGGGTCAGCGCTGTTTTGCCCTGGTGCCATTAGGTCACGCGCTATTTTGCCCTGGTGCTATTTAGTCACGCGCTGTTTCCCACCGTTTTTTGTTGTCTTGAACAAGGTGATTGTAGCATTTTAAATTTACAGAAAAAAAAATGGAGGATTTGTTAAAGCGTGGATCTTTATTTGCTTGAAAAGTTACCTTAAGAATTTTTTTACTTTAATTTATTTAATATTTATTATTGTAAGGTGCATTTACAATGTCCAGTGAAGGAATAAAAGTATTAGTAGTAAGTTTATTTTGCGTTTTTTTTTTTTTGCAAATTAAATGTTGAATTTGAAGCTCTAAAAAACAAATTTAATTGTCAATTAGGTATGCAGCCTAATAAATATAAAGTATTGGTTACATGCGAAGGGTATAGTGGGGACAGTTGAATCGATTGCAGCGCTCGCTGTGGTCAAATTAGATGAAAATATTAAAAATGGGGCATAGTAGTTGTGTGGTGTTAAATGTAAGAATACTGACAGAAAAAGTAACTGCAAATTTTATACATTTCCGAGACTTAAAACGATGGCTTATGTCGTTGTTTAGCCGTGTCATGTAATAAAAATTTCTTAGGTAAAAAGTTAGTTGATTTAAAAAAAGCCTCGAAATTAATATTAAAAATGAGCAGATTATATAGTTAAAATCGTTTTAACGTGCGGGTTTAACAATTAAAACGACAAACTTTTGTAGTAAATTTTTATTTTAACTTGTTTAACAACTCTTTTTAATACAACGCGTAAGACGACTAAAACAAATAGATTCAGTGTTAACGTACAAAAAAAAGATACAATATTAAATACCAGTGGCTCTATAACAATTATTATATTAAAGGCATACTTGCATCAGTTTGTTAAATATGTGATATTCCTTTGTTTTATAGTCTTAATTTGAATTTATGGAAAAAACTTCTATGAATTCCTGCAACTCCAGGCCAAAAAACTGGTATTTATGGTAAGTATTTATTAGAACGAAAAAGAAAAAAAGGATAATTTGTGAATATACAAGAAGTAGCTAAGCACGTTAAATTAATTTAAGAATGGTGGATAAGGTTGATCAAAAAAAAAAAAAATCTGGTAATTGTCTCGAAAGTTGCCTCCACACCGTTTTGACAAAATTTGGTATCCGGCGGTTTTTTGGGGCGCTGATTACGAATCCAAAATCAGTTTTTCAGGTTAGAGTTATAAAAAATTCGGCAACGTTTCGTTTTCGAGCATTTATCATCAAAGTTGAAAATCAAACTAACCTCATTTACACTATTCCTCCTTTTTGCTCAGAATTGTTGATTTTTACACTAAACTGACACACAATTATTATAAACACCTTTTTAAAAACCTGTTTTTATATTTATTTTATACCTTTTACCATTTAATTAACTTCATTTCAAACGCGGCAACCATGTATACACTAGAGAATTATTCAAAAAACATGGCCGCCCCGTTTGAAAGTGAAACTTCGCAATTTAATGGAAAAAAGGTGTAAAATAAACATAAAAGTTTTTAAAATATTATGTGCCAATTTAGTGTAAAAATCTAAATTTTGTGCAAGAAAGAAGGGGGAATATATGAAAATGAGGTTAGTTTCATTTTCAACTTTAATCATGAATTCTCGAAAACGAAACGTTGCCGAAAAAAATCTTCTTGATCAGCGTGATCCCATATACCAAATTTGGACAAAATCGGAGTGGAGGCAACTTTCGAGACAATTACGGAACATTTTATAGTTTTGTTTATTACATAGTATTACAGATTACTCTAAATGGGAAATAAAACAATTTAATCAGAAAATAGAAAAATATATTTGAAATCGACCAGAAAATATTCTAGAATACAAAAAGTTACATTTAAAAGCAATAAATAAAACGAGACATAAAATAATGACTAAAATACTGGCAAAAACTTACTTTCTAAAATAAAAGACACAATAAACAATTAAGTAAACAAAAATACACAATATGACTGGTACCCAAATATTGGCAGTGAAAAATTGGAAAAAGAGGTACATTAAAATAGGAGATTCTTGACTTATTACCTAATATAGTATAAATATAATTATTTGTACTATTCACAGTAAAAAACAATGTTTTTAAAAATTGAAAAATTTCCTTGAAGGAATTATATATCACTATTGAATTCAAAATGTCTTGAAGACGAGGGATTAAAGCCTTTTTATCTTGTACATATCGGGAATAACTCTAGTTTCTCTTGAGTAAGATATAACCTAAAGCTATGGCTGCACCGCACGCTGCTACCATGGTTGCTGCAGAGAGGTAACTAACAGAGTTATTGAGAACCACATTCTGTAAAAAATATTCAAATAAAAACATATTGGTAATGGAGATAATAATGTGTGAAAAAATGTCATCTTTTTGCAGTTGTTAATATGAAACTTGGTAAATAAGCTACTGATTACTCAGAAAAATAGAAAGTGGTCGCATTTTTGAACTTTCATCCCCCAAGAGAGTAAAAGAGCGGATGAAAATTGTATGAAAAATTGGTAGTAACTCATTTACGAACACCATTTATTTTTAAAAATATTATCAAATGAAATACGATAAAATAAAAATGCTCAACACACGACGCGCGCTACGCCGCGAAGTGTTTGACTAAAGACGAAGCGCGGTAACTGTGATGTGATGTGACGCAACGGAGTGGCAAAGGGCCAGATATGTGAGGACAGACATTGTTGTCCCACGTATCGAATATATGCATTTTTACCGCAAGAACAGAAAAAAATAAAACAGCCAAAAATGAAGATATTTACATGATTTCATAAAGATTTTTGTTTATTTGAAAAGTCAAAAAATCAGTTCTTTGACTTTTGACTGACGATTTGAAGGACATGCATTATTTTGTTATATTTCCAAATTTTTTCTTGTTGCGCTTAAAAAATAGAATAATTTAAACAAAAAAAAATCAAAAATAGTAATTTTTTAATTTTTTTTTCAAGATATTTTTGGGTTTTTTTCTACAAATTTTGAGTGATTTAAAATTCAAATGAATAAAATTAATGATTTTTAATTAAAAAAACTTCAAAAATTACATTATTAAAAAAAATCTATTTTGGACTGAAATTTTTGGTCAAAATCACATTTTTGTTTATATGTCCTTTACTATTTATCTTATCAAAATGTTTATATAGCTTATTATATAGACAATTTAAAAAAACTCTATTTTTTGTTTTATAACATTTTTCGTATGTCCTATACTTTTTAACATATCGATTTTTTTTAATTAAAACGTTAATATATCAAAAACTATAAAAGCTACACGAAATTTTATGTAAAATAAATTATGTATTTTTACAAGGTCCTTAATTTCGGTTATATAACTTTCTTGCATAAACTCAAAACTTTTGTAGTTATTAGTGATGGAACGGACTCATGTTTCACCGGACTACCGAACTCCGGACTTCCGGCCGCCCAGCGAACCGGATGCCGGAAGTCCGGGGCCAAACTCTATGTCTTTTTTGCTCAAAAAATAAAAAATAAAATATTAATCGGTGCTACTTACATTTAAATGTCAATAAAAGATAATAAAGTACCAAGACAATTGACAGGCAAAGTATTCAGCAAGAGTAATATCATGTCATATATTATGGCAACCCTTATTTAAAAACCACACTTAAAAAATTCTCAAAAAAAAGTTATAAAAAACACCAAAAAGTTCGTTAATTTATAATGAATTTTATAAATTTTTAAAATCATAAACAATATTGTAGAATAGTTTACTTATATAGCCTTCAAGATTCTTAAAAATCCTTATTTTGTTGCCGCACCCTGACTTGCATTGTGAATACCCATATTATCCTATATAAATAATTTTAAGGGGTTCCCCACCGAATCCGCGATTGCTATTGGCGAGCAACATATAAACCAATAGAACTGCTTGGGTTTAGCCAGGATTCCCCCATAAACCAATAAAAATGAAAAATTTTGTCTGGGATTCCCCTAAACTAATTGAGCTAGGAATTCCCCCATAGATGAAAACAAATATAGAAATGTGGAGCATTATCAACAGTTTTTTCTTAAAATATCATATCACCTAATTTGATATTTTAAATATGTTATATTTAAACTGTTTTTTAATTAATATGTGTTAGTAATATAATAATAACTAATAAATTAATAATGTCAAGTAATAAAAGTAAAGTGTGGGCTTTCTTCGAAATATGTGAAGACAATAAGTGTTTGGCCAAGTGCAAGTTATGTAAGAATAAGTTTTCTCATGGAGGTGAAGGAAAATGTGCTTCGACCTCTCCATTAATTAGGCCCCTAAAAATATCTCATCCAAGTGATTACAATACCCATTTTATGAACAAAGATGAGTGTAATAAACCAGGTACTAGTAAAAGTATCACTCTGGAACCTGTGACTCGGCAACCTACTTTACAGGAATTAACAAGTTCAAAAAAAAAGTGGGACATTAATGACAAGAGGGCATGGCAAATTCATTACAAACTAAACTAAAGATTTCAACTAATTTACCAGAATCCCAATTATGTCATTGCTACTGTATTGGACCCTAGATATAAATTAGCATTTTTTCCACCAGAAAATATTTTGCTCGCGAAGCAGTGTATTTTAAACAAGATAACAAAGTTCAAGGAGATTACCACTAATAGCACTAAAAGCACTAAAATTTAAACTTAACAACAGTACACGACAGTGATAGTGATAGTGATGAAGAACCATTGTCTAAAATCATGAAACATCAAGAAGTGCCATCAGTTTGGACATGTTTTGAAAAAATTGCTACTCTCTTTTCCTTAATCGGTAATGTAAGTGTAGACCACGAACAAAAAATAGCAGACCAGTTTGAAAATTATCTTAATAAGCCCCTACAGGAGAGAAAGTCTGATTCAATACATTGGTGGAAAGAGCACAAGGATGAGTTTCCAAATGGAGCCCAGGTTGCTAAATGGTATTTAAGCGCCCCAGCAAGTAGTGTGTATTCAGAAAGGTCTTTTTCAGAAATTGGCAACATTTATGAAGAAAAACGTTCTAGATTAACCAGTCAAAATGCTGAAAAACTTTTATTTATTCATCATAATTTGAAAAAAATACATTTTGATTATTAACAGTGTTTTTCCTTATTTGTAAGAGAATTAGAGATTCTAATCAGTTAATAAATGTAAGCTGCTTTTTCTACCCAAGATTTTTATTTCCCTCTATTTATATTTGCAATGACTTATTAAATTATATTTCTTTATTAATAATATTAAAACATTTCCGGCCGGACAGCCGGATTTTTTCAGAAAAATCCGGCCGGACCGGAAGTCCGGTGAAGTGGCCGGACTTGCCGGATTCGGTACTTGAACCAGACGTCTGTTCCATCACTAGTAGTTATAATAAAAAAAACGAATTTTTATGATTTTTTCAAGGTATACCCTGAAAAAAAATTATAAATTAAAAATTTTGTATTTTTTTATTTGTTCTGCAACTTGTGAGTGATTTGGGACTCAAATGACCCCAAAAATTACATTAATCAAAAAATCATTTTTCCTATTTTGGACTAAAATTTTTACATCTTATCAAAAATATTTATATAACTTTTTATATAGACAATTTAATCATCCGAAAATTATTCATTAAAAAAAAAAAAAAAAAAAACAAATATATCCGGACGAATAATTATTTGTTATTCATACAGTACAGTATAAATAGACAGTTTTTTTTTACTCGTCATCAGATTTAAAATTTTTGATTTTTTTAAATTTTATAAAAATCGTAAAAAATGAGTTTTCAAAAAAAAGTTCGTCTTTTGATGCGCAAAAAATATATATAAATATCGGGAAATATTATCAGATGACCCTCAAATTTATGGTCAAAAGTCACAATTTTTAATTGCAAAAATCATTATGAATTGGTTGTTTTTCGATCATTAAACAATTTTTATCATATGGTAATTTTTTGATTTTTTATGGCCCAAAAACAGTGGAGGCCCACTTCTATATAATAAGCGAAAAATATAATAATCCTTAAAAATAAAATTAACTTACCCATCCGCCTTCGGCGTCAACCCAGGACGAAAACCTGCCGCTAAGAAAGACTGTAGTCCAATTATAGATATCCACAAAGTGTTTCACGAACTTTTCTCGAAAGGCTCTAATTGTTATGTCCGTACAAAAATAAAACAACACCAGAACTCTTTCCCATGTCACACCGCCTTCCTGAAATTTACAAAAATATTCAAAATTATTTTTTGGAATTAAATTTAAATGTTTGACATGTTATTTAGTGACAGTGTCAAGACGTCAAAATCGTCAATATTAATATACAGTGAGTAGCATAGTTAGGACCAAAGAAGAATAAAGAAAGTGGGTATACAGTGGGTCCACGGAAAAGGTGTTGAAGAGGAAAAACTTTTTTATTTTTGAATTTATCGAAAAAAGCTACTCTTGATAAAAAAATTGGTAATTGTCTCGAAAGTTACCTCCTCTCCGATTTTGACCAAATTTGCAACGGGGGTTTTTGGGGCGCTGATTACGAATCTGAAAAAATATTTTTTCGGCAACGTTTCGTTTTCGAGATATTCATCATCAAAGTTGAAAATCAAACTAACCTTATTTACACTATTCCTCCTTCTTTTTGCACAGAATTCTTGATTTTTACACTAAATTGGCACATAATATTTTAAAAACACCTTTTAAAAACTTGTTTTTATATCTATTTTACACCTTTTTTCCATTTAATTGCAAACCTCCACTTTCACACGTCGGATTGTGGCCGCAACCATGTATACACTACGCAATTTAATGGAAAGAAGGTGTAAAATAAATAAAAATATAAGGTTTTAAAGGGTGTTTATAAAATATTGTGTGCCACTTTTTATAAAAATCAAGAATTGTGTACAAAAAAGAATATAGTGAAAATAAGGTTAGTTTGATTTTCAACTTTGATGATGAATATCTCGAAAACGAAACGTTGCCGAAAAAATATTTTTTCAGATTCGTAATCAGCGTCCCAAAAACCCCCGTATACCAAATTTGGTCAAAATCGGAGAGGAGGCAACTTTCGAGATAATTACCAAAAAATTTGCTACTTCCTAGAGTAAGATTGGGATAAAAACATTTAACATATTTTATACGCGGTGTTCAGAAAATTGAAAAAACTTAAAATGGTACAAGAATAAAGTGCATTTATTTGAGAAGATGTGGAAATAAGTTACTAGCAAAAGTTGTGGTTAAATTTTTCAAAATTGTTCAAAATTAAAAGATAGTCTCTAATCCCAATTTTCAAAAAAATCGGCCTACTTTTATTTATTTGTGATTAAATTTATTTTAATATCAATTTAAATTTTTAATATCAATTTTATCAAATTTTTTGCTGTTAAGTAAGCATTTAAAGCTGACGATACTGCGGCTAATGAATTATAAAAGCGAAGTGTCAATAAAGCTTGTCACTATCAACGCCTACTAGTACAATAATGAGTTGTTAATTTGAATTTCGAATAAGTTAATTGATACTAAAATAATTTTCATCACAAATTAATAAAAGTAGGCCGATTTTTTCGAAAAATGGTATTAGAGACTATTTTCTAATTTTGAACAACTTTTCCTAGTAACTTAGTAAAGTTTCAATATAAGCCATTTTATTGAGTCTGATAAAGAAAATCACCCACGGGATTGGACGATTTGTAAAGTTGCAATGTAAAATAATTTACTTTGATAATATTATTTGAGACAAACAAAAATTGCGGATGAAATAGTCTCACCAAAAAACTCGTTCAAATATTTACGATTTACGTGTAATAAATACCTGCGCCGTTACAAGACGTTTACACTGTTGCCAAATGGAAATATTATTAATTTATAATAAAAAAATATCTAAAATTTCAGCCAGTTACAGTTCCTTAATGATTTGCGAATATTTAAGGGTGTGAATTTAAATGAAAAATTAATGATAGTATGCCTTATAAACTATGGTCCAAAAATTTTCCGTTACGAAAATACGGGGTGTTAAACTTTTAGGAAAAAAATGGAAATTAATTAATATTTTCGAAACCCCTAGAGATATCTCAGTGATATTTAACACGTAGCTACAGTTGATGAAAAGGCATATTTTTCAATACAAACAACTTTTAGCTTTAACAGTGGCGTGCGTACAGGCACTGACTTCGATATTTTTGAAGAAAAAAACGGTACGCCAATGGTTTTTTTGTTATCATTAATTTTTCATGAAGATTCACACCCTTAAATATTCGCATATCATTAAGGAACATCCTGTATAATTGGGGAAAATTAAAAAACTGCAGTTCACTCCTGGCAACCCCAATAAGCCACATATTTCAGGCATCATTTAACCAAGCCACCTTCCCAACAGTATGGAAATTCTCGTCCATTGTTCCTATCTTTAAGTCGGGATCAAGGGATGAAATTGTTAACTACAGGGGTGTTTCATTGCTTCCTGTGGTGTCAAAGGTTTTTGAGAGCATAATCACGGATGAAATTTTTGAAAAACTAAAACACCATATTCTTGAAGAGCAGCATGGCTTCTTTAAGGGAAGATCGACAACCACAAATCTTGGAAACTTTCACAATTACCTGTTTCAAAACGTCGAGAAAGGCTTTCAGGTGGATGTTGTGTATACGGACCTCACCAAGGCTTTCGACCGGGTGTCTCACTCATTACTTATTGACAAACTCAAGGGTTTTGGAATAACAAACAACTACATTGGGTGGATTAAGTCTTATTTAACGGACCGAAAGCAATGCGTCAAGTTTGGAACGGAGAGATCCCGGAGATAAGTGTTACATCTGGGCTCTCATCTGGGTCCAGTGCTGTTCCTTTTGTATATAAACGATGTATCGTCTGTATTTAAACACTGTAAATTTTTGTTGTATGCGGATGACTTAAAACTGTTTAGTGCAATTAAAACCAAAGATGACTGTGAAAAGGTTCAAGAGGACTTAACAAGACTGAATTTGTGGTGTATTGATAACTGTCTAGAAATAAATGTAGCTAAGTGTAAAGTTATGCGGTTTTTTAAATGTAAACGTCCTGTAGAGTTCAGCTATTTTTTGAATGGTACTGCTGTTGAAGTTGTCGAACATTTTAACGATTTGGGAGTTATTTTTAGTAATGATTTAAGTTTTAATCGACACATAGCCTGTATTGTATTGAGAGCCTTAAGAATGCTTGGATTTATTAGGAGAATTTGTGCGGAATTAAGGGATACCAAAGATATTAGGACATTATATAACTCTTTAGTACTTAGTGTGTTAGAGTATAACAGTATTATATGGTCTCCTTATTATCAATGTCATAAAGACCGATTGGAGCGTGTTCAAAACAAATTTGTAAAGTTTTTATTATTCAAGTACAGATTTCCATATAAAAATGTTACTTATTTAACTCGAATATTGTTGGCTGGCCTTCGAACTCTAGAACAGCGCAGGGAGAATGCCATGGCATTGTTTTTGTATAAGTTGTTAAATAACCAGATTCAATGTTCCCATCTGGTGTCATCTATACTAATTAGAATTCCGCAAAGACTCACTAGAGCAAACACCTTGTTTGCACAAACATTTCACCGAACCAATTATGGCTCCCAAAAGTTTAGTAGTGTATTGATGTGCAGTTTTAATAATCTTTTTAACCATATTGATTTATTTAAATTTAATTATGAAAGTTATAGAGCGGCTGTTAGAGCTTCAAGAGCAATTTTACCTAATGACAATAATAGTTAGATATTTATTTTATTTTTTTTTTTATCCTGTTTACTGTATTATAATTTATTACTCTGTTCTATTGTCTCACATTTTTTTATACATGTAGAAAATAAATAAGCCGCTCTAACTAACCAGAACTAAACCTGACCGACCAGAACGGCGATAAAGAAAATTTACAATTTAACCAGGAAAACCTAACCAGTTTTTAAGGTAACAGTTTAGAAGTTGTTGTTGGTAGTTCGGGGTCAACAACCTTCAATAATAACAAATTATTTAGAAAACATCTGGCAATATTGCTTTCAAAGCAGAGACACGTCCAAGAACGGGATCTTATCATCGCTTTATATGGAAAATAAAGAAATTATTTTAATTTGTAAAATTGTGAGTAAAAAATCAATTTTTTTAGACCTTATCATCTATTTTCTTATGGAGTAACAAATAAGTGAAAAAAAAGTATATTAAAATATTGCTGTTTAAAAAAAAGACATTAAAGTTCAAAAAAAAAGCCCTAGTTAATATTTTATGTACTATGTGTCTCAAATTTAATTAAAAGACATAAAGAATCATGAACTTTCGAATGTATAATCAAAATATAACGAATTCCGTAGGTAACCTTATTACCATCAGTGACGTAAAAATCGTATCGCGCATAACCTATCTGTCAAAATAGCGCTTTTGTAAATACTGCATGACAGTGCAGCACCACCTATATCTGTCTAATATTCGCCAAAAATTTCACTTAAATTCTAGTATTTGTAAAACAGCTCTTAAAATTGGTCCATTTGTAGTTAATTTACCTCAAATAATCCATTTAGCAACTGCTGAAACGTATGGTAATTCAAAGAATCCAAGTCTACATTCATCGCTTGCTCATGCACCCATCTTCTTTGGGGCGAATCCCAAATCGCGCGGCCAAGGTTCTTGGCTTCTGGCTTTACGATAACCTGGTGGTTTTTTTAAAATTAAAATTTCAAAAATGAACCTGAAAACATTTCTAAATAAGCGTTTTCATGCAAGCAAAAAGCATATTATATCGATCAGTGAAACGAAGGTATTAATAAAGGAAAAGCTAGGTATATGAGAATGGGATGAAAAGTTTCCGGCACGACCCATAGAGGGCGCGAGTTGCCGTTATATGACCGCAAAAAAGGATAAAATTCTATGATCCATCCATCATTTTGGCCACAAAATGTAGGAAAAAAAAAGGTTTAACTTTTCACTCTTCCAAAAATATAAACCAGCGGGAAAATTTTTTTATAGAAAAAATAACTTCAACTCCTGTCAATTCTCAACAACAAAACAATGAGTTTACAAACATGACAATTATGGCATAATTCATCAAAACGTGCAATCTTTGGGAAATAGCGTGGATAAACTGGAAAAAACAATTAAAAGAACATGAAGAGACTGTTATCATATCTATAACAGAACATTTTGGGAAAACTGAAGAACAACTTAGCAAAATTGGGATAAAGAACTTTAGGCTAATTTCAAGTGTCTGTCGAGGGGAAAGGGGGAAAAATGGAGGTTCAGCGATAACAGTTGTGGACAAAATAATAGCAGTGCTAGAAAAAAAAAAATATAAATCCTTTATTCATACCGAAACTAAAATAAATACATTGACTTAAAGACATACATAAAGTAGAGTTAAACCCCAAAAAACAAACAAAATTGTGAAAGGGGTATTTTTTTTTTAAAAAATTGTGGAAATTTGATTCAAAATAATAGCAGTATATAAATGTTTTAAAAAAAAAATTCGGAATGCATAAGTTTAAATTTAAATTTTTCCCTTTTTTTTTAAACTTCACTTAGTACTTAAGGGGAAAAAGCTTTTTGGAAATTACAGCTTCACACCGACGTGTCATATAATTAATCAAATTTGAACCTGGTAATGGGGAAAGTTATTCCAGGAATCTTAAAATTTCAGACCATAGTTGCTCTTGTTTTTAGGTTTCTCACGTGCTACAGCATCTTTAAATACCCCATAAATTTCAGGGGGGTTTAAAACCCGGGGGGTTTTTGCAGGCCAGTCTGGGACAAATTTTCTTATCTTGCAAAAATTTTTTGATAGCCGACTAGTATTTTTTTTGGGGCTTATCCTGCATAAAAACCCATTTAAGTATCTCCCCCCCTGCTAAGGCAGCATAATATCTCGTAATATATCTACATAGATACAGCAGTCAAATTTTGTTTTTTACCCAAAAAAACGGGCCCCACACCATAATATGAAAAATTGCCCATACCAAAATTTTTGGGGCCCCCCATGCTTTACAGTTTTGACGGTATATTAAGGATGAAATGCAGTACCTAAAGGGCATCTAACGTAAATTCTGGGCCTGTATTGCCAAATAAAACGATTTTATTTTTTTAGACCATAATATGTTGGCCCTTTAGTCAAATGTCATTTAAGGTGATTTTTCGAAACTCTAATCGTCTTTTTCGTTGTTTCTTACTTAATAAGGGTACTTTCCTTGGGCTTCTGGCTTTCCCGGTTTTGATCTGTTGTCGTCTTCTTATTGTTTTAGTAATTTTTTTTGTCCCCCCCCTCGTTTTAAAAAGTGTAGATGGAGCAAACGGGGCCATCTTTGCTGTTTGGATTAAAAACTTATCCTCTTTTGCGCTTACGGCTGCGTGTTTCGGCACGGCTGCCACTTTAAACTTTGCTACCCTCTTAGCTGAGCATCCCATAATATTTTCAATCTGCGAATATGATTTTTCCCTTTTCTCTGCAATTTTTATTAACGCGTTTTTTAGAAGTACAGTGTTTTTTCCTTCCCCTTTTGGTAATGCAAAACTTTATTTATTACTGTAAATTACAAAAAAAATTTTAAAAAAATACTGGAAATTATTCTAAATGATCTTTTTAAAAAGGGGAAAAATTTTTGGGGGAACACCTTAACACTGAACAAATACTTTTCTATTATTTTGACCGACTTTAAGTTTGGCATTTTTTTTAAAAAAATAAAATATTTTTTTTTATCTTTTTTTTTCTTTTCTTTTAATAGGGTACTAAGAAACATGATAAGCAAAAAAGATACTTTTTTTTTTAAACCCCCAAAGGGGAAATTTTTTATCAGTTTCAATAGATTATGTTAATTTTATTTAACCACTGCTATTATTTTGTCCACAACTGTAGGTGATTTTGATGCCTGCGGGGGAAT
>JAHBCN010008524.1:0-38513 GCA_019359885.1 Listronotus oregonensis | reverse complement strand
GAAAACTCCTTATTAAACGGGCGACAATGGGCACGCGCCTTTACTACCGTTTGTTTTGTTGGTTGCAGACCTTGCAAGTCCAAACTGCCTATTAATGGATTCTAAACCTAAATAAGAAATTACCTAAAAGAGATGGCTCACATTCCAAATCACCTATCAAGGACTTTGTCTACAAACATTATTAATAAAAACAAACATTCCTAAAAAAGTGCGAGCGATTACCCCGGAAACTAGGAAAATAAGGATAAAAGGACGAGACTCACCAATTTGCATGCCGCCGGCCGTGGCTTCCAACTTTTTCGAAAACATAAATTATCCGGTTCGAGGAACCACAAATTTCAAACAATTATTGCTTATTTTTCTTTATTTTTATACTTAACACGTCTAAATAAAAACAATTAAATATTATCTAAATGGACTGTATTACTATAAATTTCCTAACCTAACTGCTCTGGCCACCTCGTAGAAGAAGGGGCACAATTATTCTTTTTCATCTCCATGAGAGTTTTTCGATGTTGCCACGGTTGCCAAATGTCTGTAAACCATTCACTTTGAAAAAACAATTTTAAAAAATGCGTAATGGGCGTAAAAAAGTTTCAAAAAGTAGTATTTACCCTTGAACGACTGAAATCCAAAAAATACCAATAAAAGCGACAGATCCTTCACAGCCGTGGGTTTCTTGTAAGACTAAAATTATTAATAGAGCAGACGACCTTTCTTATAATGTAATCAAAAATACTAAGAGTTATGGGAGACATCATTCATCAGATATAGGAACGGAGCGGACAAATTAGAAGAAGAGAAATACTATCTGGCTCTAAATAAGAATCTCAGTTTCTTTAAAGTTGCTATGGCTGTAATTATGATATGATTGTACCAATTAGGATGGTTTTTGAACGTAACACTCACTATATTAAATAATTCTTTATTTAACAAATGGTCTTTTAATTCCGTCGATCTATCGTTATGTCGGTACTCTGAGAAAAGTTAGATCTTTTAGGAGAACAACAATAAAACCTTTTTGCTCATTTCACGTCCAATACAGTGATCATTTTCATAAATTAAAATGTATTCTTTAGCGTAAAAATAATAAACAAACCTGGCCGATAAGATAAAATATTTTTGCCTAAAATTTACACCAGAAAGAGATGATTCCAGTATAAAAAAGGCAGCAAATATTCTGCAAATTTGTCTAGCATCATAAAAACAAAAGCAACATTTCAAGAGTCAGGTCTAGTTACTTACACACAGAGCTGTCGGTAATTGAATTAAAATAATTTAAAAATCTTATTCAATTACTTCTCAATAATTGGATTACTTTAATTTAATTACTTTCCTAAAGTGATTGTATTTGAATTATAATTAAAGGATTGTAATCTAATTGGTAATTAATTTTCAGAATCCCAAGTAATTCAATTATTAGAAATAGTTTGATTACTTATAAAGTAATTAACCATTTAAAAAATTAATTATTTATTTATTAATTTATAATACAACTACCGACAGAGTTTTTAATTATAGGACAGGAAATTTGACATAAATATTTACAGACAGATAATATTAATAATAAAATACAGTGTTTAACAATAATTACCATAAGATAAATAAAACAGTTCTCAAATATACACACTTTTAAATTAAATACTTTCTTTCATATTTTTAAACCAGAAATAATCAATTAACATTAAAATAAAAGCTTCTAATTTAAATAAACTAAAAAAAAATATCAAGATCATGCTTTCTTTTTTCATAGTTTCAACATTACATGAATGGGCAAAACAAAAAAGTAAGTTTGGTGGAACTGGCAAATAAAAAAAATCTAATCGTCTGTAGGGACGGCACGTGAAATTTAATTTTACTTAAAATATCATGACAACATTTTATTGTTTAATAATTTATGAAGAAAAATAATTAAAATATTCTCTATCTTGAAAGGTCACTAAGTTAAATCTATTTAACAAAATATCATTTGGAAACCAGTAGGTGGATGGAATTTCAGCTTAAACCAAAGATATTTAGCAAAACGTCTCTGAATCTTTTCTAAGCTATGGAATGATCTTCATAGGCCGGGTCCAAATAAAAGAGCCATACTCAGTTTAGAACGCACAAAGATATTAAACAGAATAATTATTAACGACTTTATATCACTGTCCCTTGAATTACCAAAAAAAAACCCAAGCATCTATAAGAACTTAACACAATTTCATTAATATGATTTACAAAAGACAACTTAGCATCAAAAGTGATTCCCAAATCCTAAAGTAAGAGCATTTTTGCAGTTCCATTTAGTTCATTTTATAAGTAATATTAATCGGGGTTTTCCAGTAAACGTCATCGTACAACATTTTTTTATATTTAGAGGCAGCTTATTTTCATCACACCACCGACTTAAAGTATCCGCGTCATCCTGCAGAAAAAATCCCCCCGAGTCAATTTGACAATATATTTTTAAATCATCAGCGTAAAGAATTACCTAATAAATAATTGAATTACTACGAAAAATTCAATTACCTTGCTTTATGGAAAAAGCCGGAACTTTGGCCAGCCAGAAAAAGCATCTTGACCTGGCGAGCCGCTTTGAATCCGAGAACCCACCTTCGCGCCGATTTCGTATTTTGACTAGCTTCCGCCACTTTTTATTTTTTTTGTAAAAAATCTGTTGATGTTTGGGTAAAGATAGAAAGAAATTTTCAATTTAAGTCATTTAAATTGAACTTGCGAGAAAGTAGTTTGTAGGGTGACGTGCGCGTAGATGCAAATTAGTATAAATATTTTATTTGTTTAGTATATTGTGTTAATATATGTGGTAATTTAAATGAGTAATTGCAAATATTTAAATACTTTGTTTTAATTAATTATTGATTACTTTTTAACAAACGTGCTAGTAAATGGTATATTCTAATTTCTACTACTTATAATATAATTGGTAATTGTAATTGAATTACATTTTCAAAGTAATTGCGACAGCTCTGGTAACACATACAGTGGTATTTTTATTTTGTTTTTGATTTTTAAATTTAACTTTATATCCCATTAACTTTGATTTTAGCGAGACAAAATCATTCAATAAATTCTCATAATAAAACCTGAATGCAAATCGTTGTGGCTTGCACCGAAAATTTTGAATATGACCTATAATAATAGTTCTATATTTTTCTGCTAGATACGTCCGTACAGTGTTAATAAGGTCATTAATGGTTATCTTTTCATAAATAATTTATGGCTTTTCCTCTCATATATCTGTATTAAACTTCTGATTTATTCTCTTTAATTCATTTTGACAATTTTATAAAGAGTTATTATATTTTATTACCGTTTTGTTCATTTCTAAGTCTGAATACATGGTAATTTCCAAAAACTTTAATTATGTAAAAAGGGTGTTATTAATTTTGCCTTTTTTGTTTAAATGGTAACGCTAAGCTAAGTAAATTTTTAGTAGGGTGAATAATTGTTTTGAGATTGCAAGCCCTTTTTGCTTTAACTATATTCTTTGTTTTTTACTTTTGAAAAAGAATACTTTACATACCAACTTTAAACTGTTAAGAAAAAGGTAATAATTTTAAAAAACTAAATGCTTATTGGGATATCATTTTTGCAATATTATTTTCTGTTAATTATTTTTTTTTTTGGTGAAATTATTAAAATGATGATTTTAAAAATAATAAAATTATGAAAAATTTAAGCAAATATAAAAGATTTTTCTGATAAAAATTAGAGCTTAAAACCTTAATAGTCGAGGCAATGAAGTCAATCTCGGAATTTTTATACTAAACCGCATTATACCCAAAATGCATTAAAAAATGCATTTTTTTGACGGCTTTGGAAGATCTAATAACTTTGTAAATAAGAGTGAAGGCTCAAATCGAGTTCTCGTAGTAAATATTGAATTGAGGTGTCCGTTACTTTGTGATAGTTCATTTAACGTAATGGAACAAGTTTTTACTTGTTTCTATCACTTTTTAAAATTTTTGTGAGTTTATTTTATCAATGAAAGCTTTAAACTACAAATTGTAGTTTAAACATTGATAAGTAAGGGTTACAAACTGAGTCACGATAAATTAATTAATATAGTGATAGTAAACAAAGAAAAAAATTGTTCTCAACTAATTCTCGTAGGTTTTCGATTATGATCGATCACGATTATGATGTTTAAATTAAATCAAAGCCGACCTAAAGCCGAATGCCGATGAACGTTATTTCGTGGGACTCTCCCAAAATTCACGGGAGAAGGAGAGAAACTTGACGCCCGGGGATTGTTTGGGCCGCTGAATTAAAATGTGGATGGGGAACACCCCGCGGACCCCGGTGCTCCGGAACATTGGGTGGGCGTCATCCTCTAAATAAGATCGCCAAAACAAAAATCAGGGGGTTTAGGGCTTTATCCAAATTTCACTGAAAAGATCCTCAACATGGCACCGGAACCCGGCCCCCGGGGTTTCAGGCCGACCACTAAGAAAAAGCAAAAATCGTTATGGGATCTTTTTGGGGCGCTGAATAAATTTCACCCCGAAAGTCGTCTCATAATTTGACACATTCTTTGATGTTTACCTCTTGCCTGGGAAAATTTGATTCCGCCCCCAAAAAACCCCCTAACGATTTTCTTTTCTTTAGTGGTCGTTATGGAAAAACCCCCCGGAAGACTCAGGCTCGGTTCCGGTGCACTATATTCGGGGTCGTCTGCACCTAAAATTTGATTGCGCCCCCGTCCCACTATTTTCGGGTGTTTTTCGTCTTTCAGAAAAATTCTCGGATATGACGTTCACGAGGTAGGTGGGCGACACCCAGCCAGACGACGCCTCCGTCGCGACGCCTGACGTCATCCCGAGCCCGACGTCATTTTTAGGAATCTTGGGCTAGCTAATTTTAAGGATTGCCATGCTGTCACCTGTCAACTGTCCCTGCCCTGTCCCTGTAGTTCAGCGTCAAATGTCAAATATTTAGGAATCTTAGGCTAACTATATTTTAAGGTAAGTCACATGTGGGGCCCCACGCTTAAGCACCGGCCTGGGGCTTGGGCGGGGACTCCCATCTAGGTAATTGGGAATTTAACCTAACTATATATTTATGTTACCTGTCAAACCACGTTGTGACGTCATCACTATTTTCAAAATAAATAAAAAACCCGCCGGTTGAACCAGGTATGGCCCGTGAGGGGCATCCGTTCCAGCGCCTAACCCTTCGGCCACGAAGGTATATTAAAAATAAATGATAAATAGTTGTAAACATAATAATATTATAAAGCATATGTTATTGTTAAATTTATAGGGCAAGTCGTTTTACTTTTGCATTTCGATTAAGGTTATTAAAAATAGTATATGTATTAAATATATATAATGTTAAAAAAGGCATTTTTTTAAAAAATGTGTTTATAGAAAGATCGTTATCAGCCGGAATGCCGAAGGCACTTTTCCCGCTATTTGCGCAAGTTTTTTCTAATGTTTCTTCAAAAAGACTTTGATCATCTGCGCAGCTTTTACAAAGGTCCTTATATGTTTTTCGCTTATATCTCAGCTCCTTTTGTCGGATCAATGCCGTTTTTTCTAAATGATTTAGGCTTTTGAAATACACATATTAGTTGTTTAAATTTAATATTAGCATAAAGCCCTTTTGGCAAAATATGTATAACTTTTTTTTTCAACAGATTTAAATAATTCTTTTTTATTCCAATTCAGGATGTTAAAACATACGTATTTGTCGTTTAAATTTAAATACCGTAAACCTTTTGGTAATACTATGTATACTTTTTATTTAATATTCGATTGAAATAATTTATTTTTATTCTAATTCAGTATGTTAAAACATACATATTTATGTTTAAATTTAATATTATCTTAAAGCCTTTTGGCAACACTATATATATATATATAACTTTTTACTTATTAACAGATTTAGATAATTGTTTTTATTCTAATTCTGGATGTTAAAACATACATATTTGAAGTTTAAATTTAATATAAGATGCCTTTTTAACACTATGTAAACTTTTTTTATTTATCAACAGATTTAAATAATTTAAATTTTAACGGTAAACATGTAATACAAAGTTACGGAATAGATGTTTCATAATTGTTTGAAACAATCATTTAGTAAGTTTATTAATTTTACGACTTAGCCATCAGCATTAATAGGTTGAGGTTAAAGGGCTTTGTTTAACTGTATATTTTGGAAAATAAATAAACAAGACAATCATACAAAATTTTTATTTCTACCATAAATGCGCTTTAACTACAGAATATTACGAGATTAATTTTCATAAAATAAATGCAATGGAAAATTAGAAGTTTATTCGCTTTTTCCCAAAAAAAGCACTGTTTTTTCCAAATAACAGTATTTTAAATAAAGCCCTGTATTTTCAAATAACATGTTTTTCATAACGGCACCGTTTTTCTAATAACGGCACTGTATTTCCAAAACGGACCGTTTTTTAAATAACGGCACTGTATTTCCAAATAACGGCACCGTTTTTTAAATAACGGCACTGTATTTAAATAACGGCACCGTTTTTAAATAACGGCACCGTATTTTTCAAAAACGGCACCGTTTTTAAATAACGGCACCGTATTTAAATAACAGCATGATTTTCAAAAACAGCCCGATTTTAAAAAAACCCCTGATTTTCAAATAACAGCCCGCCAAATAACAGCCCGTTTTCCAAATAACTGCCCTTTTTCCAAATAACAGCCCTGTATTTTTAAATAACAGCACTGTACTTCCAAAAAACAGCACTGTATTTTCAAATAACAGCACTGTAGATTGGTTAGCTAAAGTGGATTATAATTTATTCATATCAGATACGCTTTAGATATGTAAATGAGGCATATCAACGTCCGGTGACCTTGAGGGGGGCAACCTTTTATGTCGCGGGACACGGGTCACGGGACATCTGTTCTATGACGTCATCGTGGTTTGTCTCTTTCTCTCTTTAAGGTGTTATCTTGTGTTCCTTCCTCCTTTTCTCGCGTCGCTAGCGACCCAGACTCGTCTGGGCTTATTTTATAATAAACTTCCAACAAATACCAAAAGACGACATAGTAGTCAATAGGTGCCTCTAAGATCACGAACGACATCATATTCGTATTCAGCTACTCTTAAAACCCTCAAGTAGTAAAATTGAACTTGTTTCCGTCAGTTTTTATTTTTAACTTTTTGAGATGCATCGATGCAAGTTTCATTTTCTTATGATCATATAGTGTCACAAACTTTCTAGATACTCTCGCGAATCGAATGCAAAAAACCGCATCTCGATCCATCTTACTGCATAAAATTCGTGTGTTATTTCCTTGACAATATAGTTATGAATAAATTTATTAAGTAGTACGGTAAAATAAAGCAACATGAAAAAGTATAACTAGAAACCTTTGATCGACAAAATAGTACAAAGTAATTAAAATAAATTAATGATGAGATTTAATTCAGATTTACTGCCGCACAAAGGTTATTAACTTTTTATGAAAGGCGTGTATTAATGCCCTTATAATAACTCTATTTCGCTTCTAGTAAAGGAGTAGTAAAATATTTGAGCAATTAATATAAGCTACGGTAGGTCGAAATTTTAGCGAAAAGGCTAATAATTCATGGCGGTTTTTATAATAGTAATTAAGAGCACGTCTTTTTATTCCCATCAACAACATGCAGGGTATTCATATTATGTATAAAACAGGATTTCTACTGAGTATAATAACAAGTTGCAGCTCACTGTTTTGATTTTTTTTCTTCAGGATAGCCCACAAAAGCTTGTGCTGTGGCTTTAGATGTTTAACCAGACATGCAGATATTGCATTTTATAGCTCCTTGTAGAAACTTCGATGCTGCATTCATGAAAAGTATAAAATAATTAAATTGAAACATCATCCAAATGAGACCAACAGTTTAATGCAGAATCCCGCACAAAATAGCACAAAATAACACGTTTGTTACTAATAGTCACCCATTAAACTACTAACCATATCAAACGTGGCAAGCTTCTCTGATCATAAGTCGTATTTCAACACGGGCAAGGCCAACTTGATTATCTGCTATTTAAAATTGTTTAGTCCATAATTACCGATGTTTAGTTTTTATTTTTAAACATATTTTATAACTAACTACTTGGTTTAAAGAATTCAATTTTTAATTGAAATTATTCCATATTTTAATTAAACCTGCTAATAGCTCTTATTGGCACAAAACAAGAAAACATGGTTTGATTTAAATGTAAACTGAGTGACAAAAAGGTAAACACCTTATATGTTTAATTATATTTTAATTAGCCTTATCCACGGCTTATCTTTCCGGTTATTTTAGATTGTGTGCTAGAATGCATGCCACGAGTGCAAAGTCTTGGTCGTATTCGTCAGCTTAGTGACTTTAGGAGGGGCTTACGTGAAAATGACCAACGCCATACTACATGTAGCCGTGTAACCGTCGACTTTATGGATCAACACCATATAAATTGCTTGCCATGGTTTCCGTGATCACCTGATCTCTTTCCAATCGAACATGTGTGGGGCATCCTAGGTCGCAGATTGGTGAACTTACAGCAAGAGCCTTTGACTCTGACAGCACGGTAAAATGGGATATTCTAGGAGGATATAAACCACCTTATCAGATCAATGCTTGGACGTATTAATGAGTTTATAATAAATTAAGTCTTTTCAACACATTTTTTCTTTTCGATTACCAAAAGAAATGTTCTTTTAAGAAATGTACTTTTTCATGTTAATACATTTATTTTAGTTTTTGCTTGGTACAGTATGAATAAATTAGGCGTGAAATTAAATGCCCGAGAATATTTACTTTCCATAAATCCCCTTTTAAATCCGTTTAAGTCTAATGTGAATTACTGCGATTTTTACTTGTTGTTTATTTAAATTTAAATAAGCAAAACAGCTACTAAAAGGTCATAAACCTATGCAGGAATAAATTTTTTAAAGAAATATTTGATCTTGGGTCTTTCTATTTAAAAAACTGTCTAAAGTAATCTTTTTTGAACCAACCAGAAATATGATTGGGTGAATTTTGGGTTAGAAAATGATACTTTTATGGTTATGTTGTAAAGAATGCAGATTGGAATTTACTTTTTTACTGTCTATGCAGGTTTTTTAGAAATACTTATTTTCATTTGAATCTCGATGTCCTTGTTGCAAATAAATTTAATAGAAATTGGACCACGATAAATCACAGAGATAATAAACCCAACTTATAAATAAGAATACCAAAACCGCCGCTGACGTTTTTGAATAAATATTTGAAACACATGCTTACTTTCACTTATTCTAATTATTCACTATTGATGTTAGGAGCAGCTGTAAGTAGTGAGGGTCTCAAATACGATTTGGTGAGGTCAAAAAGCTGGGAAAAGGGTTGTCAAATTAACAAATTGTTTTCCTTAAGGCCGGTGCAACATAAACTTTAGTCGAGCAACTGTTTAGTCGAGTGCGTGCTTGTGCGATTTTTATGACGACCAAACAGTTTAGTTCCGAAGGTGCGCATACAGTCAATTCAGTCGCTATCGATTTATGTACTTATTTAAATAGCCGCGGACGACGCGACGCTTCAGTTGAGCGTATGCGCACTCCAATACATGGCAATACTCATTGAACCGTCGTGATAGTTGGGCGACTGATTAATCAAAAGGCGATCGATGCGGTTTTACGACTATTTAGTCGAACAGCTATCTAGTTGCTAATATGCGCACCTACATACATTTCCATATACTTTAAACGTGCGACTAAACAGTTGCTCGACTAAAAGTTGCATGTATGCGGCCGGCCTAACGTGTTTGGTAGCCATGTGTTCTTGGATCAGTTATAGGTTTAACAACTTTTTTTAATAAAATACAGCAGACAAATTTGTTTGACATATACGACGTTACTTTTGCCTTAAATCAATATAATCTTTTCTTTGCTTAATTACTTTACAAACTCTTAATTCTTGCGACGCAATACGTCTCCTGCTTAAAAAGGTTTTTTTTACACTTATCAAATGCATTTTACCCCTCTACTCGTGGGCTGTAAGAAACGACTGATGTAGTTCTATAACGAGAAAATAGCGGCTGAACATTAAACACATGAAGACTATCATTAATAATTTAATTTTTTGGAACACCTGCATGTCGGTGCGACTTGAGATATAAAAGGCGGTATTTCACCAAGACAAAGGATTGCAGCTAAATAAAATTGGTTTATTCTTAAGGATACTCTTTTGTGAAGGTTTTTGAATTATTTCTTATTTTAAAAAAGATATTATTGATAATTATGAATATATATTGTAATAGTTCTACATTTACCATTTAATAATTATTGTAAAATTCTATCCTATATTAATAAGAAAGTATCAACTAATACCAGGTCCTTTGAATTTATGGTAAGGTTTGTATTACTTTTACTTTTATTTAAGCACGCCACAAAACAAGTATCGTTAGAGTGCCGAAAAAATATAATTTTACAAAAAATTTAAAAAATGCAAATATTGTAAAAAATATATTAACCCTAACTTTACACTATTTGTGGAGTTACCAATACATTAAGATATTTTTATAACACTCTGTATATTATTTTAAAATACTTTTACCAACCTGACTATAAAATGATAAAAACATTTTGACAAATACCAACTCGAAAATTTAAATTTGTATTTAAAGTATTCCCGGTAAAATCTAAAACAATGCCAAAGCCTTTTTATAAGAATTAAAAGTTTTTCTCAAACATCATACTTTTTGTCAACCCAGTTATAAAGTTTTATGGGTTTAAAAGGAAAATTTAATTTTAAATTTAGAATTTAAACGAACTAATACTTTTTGGATTTGTTTGAAATTTTTGCCCATCCCTGCTGCATTGTTCCAAAAGTTTACATCATATCGATAAAATACTTTAAGGATAATGATTAATTTAATTTTATGATATTACCCTGGATGAAAGGTATTAGGAAACTCTTTCATTGTTACGTCAAACTAATTTTAAATTTTATTTTAGTCAAACCATTGTTTTAAAAAGTGATTGGTGGACATGAAAAATGGATAAAATTTAAACTTTTATTAATTGAAAATTTTAGAAGCAGTTAAATATACACTCATACAATGTCATCAAGTCCGCAAGATATGGATGTTTTTTTATCAATAGGGTTGCATGAAACTGGACTTAAGTATTGTTTTTTTCTTTAAAGGCTGGTGTATGCAGACAACTTTAAATTTAATTTAACTTTAATTTAACTTTAGTGTAAAATCATTGCACACCAATATATAAGCGCGTTCATACACTACTTTAAGAAAACTTTAACTTTAACTTTTATTTAAGAAGTTGGCCAATTTTTATTTTCCTTCAGGTTAAATTAAATAATAATGAAAATGACCATGCGCGAGCAGTGTAACCAAATTATTTATTATATCCTAATTAATTATTTAATTTATTAAATCATAACAAACCAAGCACAAAACACAGTTAAAACCTTGTCAAAACGTAAAAAATGGTTTAATAATTAATACCAACTCAACGAAATTTTCGTATTTCTGCGCTTGCGTAAGGTAAATGTAAATATTCATTATAAATGGTCTCAAAATTCTTAAAGTTAAAATAAATTTAAAAAAAAAAATTAAATTAAATTTAAAATTTTCTGCATAAACCCGCCTTAAATTAAACAACATATTATGGCCCCTTGTCACTAAATGTCATTTGTATATGCCAAAGTTGACATTTTCTTTAAAAACAATAAAGTGGCATTTTTTGATTAAATTTCAAAAAATGACCAAAAGACAACTTGACCGGTGTCAAAGGACGCGAGGCAGGAAATGAAGCGGATAACTAAATAAATTGAGAATATAAATCGCTAACGCCTTTGCCGCCTCCACTCGCTACAAATTATTCGAGAGCACTTGCGAGAATGTGGTTCCGGCGTTAGATTTAACCTATACCAAAATCGCAAATGGATAGACAACAACCAAGAGAGGTGCGGCATACCATTACATGATCCATAAACTAACCCAACCCAATAAATATGACTTTAATAAAGAACTTAATTTATCCAGTACCTATTAACAAGGGCAAAAGTTGATTATTAGATAATATTTTAAAACAAATTTAAGCAAAAAAAGATCTGCTTTAATATTTATTATCTTAGTAATCAAAAGAGTGACACTTAACCTAAACATTTTACTTAGATGGGCAAACCCCCTCCTCCAAAAAAAGTGGCTTTAATTTAAAAAAAGACATAAAAATAGCAAAGAAATCCAACAATAATAAATGCAAACCCTTAAAAAACTACAAGATAAAATAGGTAAGTGGAAAAAATCGGAGTTATAAATAGAAGTGTGGAAAATGACCTAGAGTGTAAAGGGTTCAGTAGAGAGGACCTTTTTGAGCACAGAAACAGGTTTTATAAAAATCAAAAAGATTTTACGTACCTATGCTTTACCTAAGATAAAAACATAGCCTTACCTTGTTTTAGGATTTTTAAAAAATAATAAAATAAAAACTCACCGTATATTATTACTGATCATCTAGAGCTTGACAACTCATTTTATTTATTTTGGGGCAGTCCACGAAGGTTAAAGACCTAAGTACTGACGTTCTGAACCTATTTAAAAAAATATTAATAAAGAACGGAAGTTAAAGATTAAATACAAATCCCAGAAGACCTATTAACCATTGTTAGTTACTACCTACAAGAATATAAGATTTCCTAATATTAGTTTTAATTTTCAATTCGAAGTAGCTACAGTGTTAGCAAAATATTTGTTACACGTCCTAAATATGGGAAATATGGGGGGAATATCAAAAAATCAGAAACATTTCTTCCTATATATATAATATATATATATATATATATATATATATATATATATATATATATATATATATATATATATATATATATATATATATATATATATATATATATCATATATATATAATATATATATATATATATATATATATATATATATATATATATATATATATATATATATATATATATATATATATATATATATATATATATATATATATATATATATATATATATATATATATATATATATATATATATATATATATATATATATATATATATATATATATTTTTATATACACTGGCGGCACAAATTAGAGGATATCATGGAATTTTATATTAACAACCACCCGAGTTTTTTAAAACTATTACGGTTATAGAGATTATCGTTTTGCATAAATGAAAACACATAATTTCATAGGGGGGGAAAAAGCGTTTATTAAAAAAATCAAATATTATCCTCAAAATGCAAATTTCTAAATCATGCTGAATCATTTAAAGAATTTTAATAATGTGTATGACCTCCGTGGACCCCGAAAACTTCATGAAGGCGTCTTGGCATGCTGAGAATCAAATTGTCCAGCTGGTCTTGGGGTAGGTTGTCCCATAATTGAGGAAGTATTCCTATTAGGTCCCGTCTGTTATTAGGCGGGGGTTGGTGGTTATCCAAAGCTCTTTGAAGCATATCCCATGCATGTTCAATTGGGTTCAGATCTGGTGAAAGTGCGGGTAGCCTGAGATGGGTGATGCCTAAATTCTGCAGTGTAGTTGGGACTTCCAAAGTGCGATGCGGGGGCGCATTATCGTCCAAAAAAATCAAATGTTCCCCGATTGCTTCACCAATTGGTTCGACGATACCTCTAATGATGTCACGAGCATAAAGCGTCCCTGTCATATTGTTTTCGCAAACATACAGATGCGTACGGCGTCCTAGAGCGATTCCTCCAGACCATAACTGTGCCACCTCTGAAAGGATACACTTCTTGTACATAGCTACGATGTCTAGGTGTTTCACAACTTCTCCACACTCTTATACGCCTTGAGTCACTATGTAAACCAAAACGAGATTCGTCGGTGAAAAGAACGGAATTCCATTCTACCCTCCAATTTCGTCGTTCACGTGCCCTCTAAACGCTGTGCTCTATGTCTTTGTGTAAGTGGCACCCCTCGAAATGCTCTACGAGCAGATAATCCGATCTCATATAATCGATTTCTCACTGTTCTTACAGAGATAGGGACTCCTAATTGGTTTTGAAGCTGACGGCGTAAATGTGTTGCAGGGAGAATGGGGTTCCGTCTAATACTAAGGGTTATGTACCGGTCTTGTTGTTGCGTAGTACACCTCCTACGACCCTGTCCGTGCCTTCTGGAGGTTGTTCCAGTTTCCCTGTAACGATTCCACAGCCTACTTATAACACTTTTTGATGTTTCCAGCTCACGAGCAACATCCACTTGTCGCAACCCCGCTTGAAGCATTCCAACCGCTCTGTTTGCTTCCGCGGATGTTAAATGTCTTAAAGGCATTGCAAAAAAATCAACACCCAATTACTGTTGTATTTAATCGTATAAAACGACTTCTGAAACTAAAACGAGAGAATCTTTCGAATTCGACCCGACAAAAATATATTGTTTACTTGATATTGTGATAACAAAAAATCCTGAATTTTTTTTTACGGCAACAAGATTAACACTAGATTCCAACCAAAACATCAGAATTGTCGGTACTAATTTGAATTATGGTATATGGCAATATCCCTAATTTTTGCCGCCATGTATATATATATATATATATATATATATATATATATATATATAAATGATATATTTATAAAAAAATTAATAATATTATATATATATATATATATATATATATATATATATATATATATATATATATATATATATATATATATATATATATTGCAAGTTACAGAAAAGAAATTATGCTGTATAATTCTTGTAAGTAGAAGCTACAGAAATATCTGTAAAACAGGGATAAGTTCCTGCAAGCTGTTTTTTAACAGGCTTATATTAGCTTCATCTTTATGTATCTATGTATCTATTTAATGTATCTATTTATGTATCTTTCTATGTATCTATCCACGTAACGAAATCTTTTAACTTAATTTTCACCAATTCCAAGAAGTCTGATTAACTTAAAAATTTGCACAGAGGTCAAAGGCCGATGACAATACAATAGTCTTATAACCATCCTAACCAGGATCAACAGAGTAGAAAAAAATATATTTTTTTATTGGAAAATCCTTGTGCATTCGCCCTAATCAAGGCTCTTGATGTTTTGAGACAAATAAATAAGAAAATAAATTAGAGTTTAAAGGAATTTAAAAAAAAAACACGCTTTTATAGTAAACCGGACTAAAAAGCAGAAAATAATTTTTAATAATTAATTTCTAGTTAAAAACGTGGGGTGCTTGATATCAAATGTTGTAAATTGCACCTTAAGCTTTTGTTGTATCTATAGTTAAATTATTTAATATTATATTTTATCTTTTAGCTCAGTTTGCAGAAAAGCGTGATTTTTAGTTTTTTTTTTAACTATATTTTTTTTACTATTGCTCTTCTGTCGGTTGTCTAACGTTTGATCTTCTACTCGTATGTAGCGTTAACTGCTTCTTTACACTCTGGATAGTGAAATCAACTTAGGATAATTCACATTTTCTTGATTTTACTTTACATATTTAAAAAATGTTTTATAAGTTAAATTATTTACTTGTAACTAATTAAAAAAAAAATGTAATTTTATACTAATTGATTTTGTTTTATTTTATTGCTATGTTGAAAGGTCTTAATAAATTTACAATAAATAATTGGCCTCCTTTTTGAAGCATGTGCAAAAACTAACATTTCTAATATGTCTCCTTAATTTCGTAGCCCTATAAATGCCGACTTAATCTTGTAATATCATAAGGGCCCATTCTAAAGAAATATATCAAGCTTTAAGACTTGAGCCATAGGGCTTGGAATTAGGGGATTACCGCATTGTCAAATGGCGTTAACCCTGGATAAGGCAGATCGGAAACGGAGACTACTCGTCTGACGGGACGTCAGACCTTTGCTAAGTCCCGAAACAGCTGAAATTTCACGAGGACAGTGATGAATCTTGACGGTTTGATTTATTTTGTAAGGTTTTTAGGTTTTTTAATTTTAATATATATATTTTTTAATTATTTAAAGCTTGATTTTAAGTTAACTCCTATTACTTTCTCTTTCTGTAAAATATTTATTAAGGCTTATCATCTTTAATAAGAGGTAAAATGTAATAAGTAAACATTACCAGAATAAATACCTAGCAAGTTTTTGTTATTCGTTTTATTATTGATAGTGTACGTATTTTCTGTCTTACTTTGTTAGAAAGCTAAGCATATTTTCACCTAAACTAAATAAATAATAATAGATAAAAAAACATATATCTTTCGGTAGCTTTTTGTGCCGGTTCGTATAAACAAACAATCCAAGAAGTGGCAACTTCAAATTAAAATTATACAGAGTATCTTATTTAAAATTTCAACGGCCGATTTTACAAAAACAAAATAAACATTTCAAATTTGTAAAAGAAGTGCTTAGCTATCATTTTTCTTAAATAATGGAAACACCTAGGCGTCGCGACGCTTAAAAGAAACAATTAGGGATAAAAAATTGTAGAAAAATATTAAACATCTTGTTATTTGCACCAGCTTGTTTACACTATAGAATTTTAAAATATTCTAGATCATTTATTATAAATTATTTTTTTAAACTAGTTTTCTTTTAACCATTGAATTGTGTCAAAAAAGTATAAAAGGCTTTAGAAGAGATTGGTTAGAAATAGGATTAACGTTCTCTAAGCTAATTCCGTCATTTAATCAACGGACAACTGGAAGAAAAAAAATTGAAAAAATAGTCTTACTTTACAAATTAATGACATGTTGCGTATTTCTCGAAATTTATATGTTTTATAAAGTAGTAAAATTATTTACAACCGTACAAAAATGTAAAAAATAAATTTTTAATTTAATAACTAACAGAGGTTGGAAAAAAATTAAAGTAAGGATAAATATATTTTTATTAATGTTTGTGTTTTATTTTCACTGTTTATCCTAAATACTCTGGTCAATCTAGACTTTCAAAGGAGATAAATTTACATCAAGCTGAAAGTAAGTAAAATTGTTTAAAACATATTAAAAAATAACATTTCAAAATGCCCCATTGGTCCGTTACATGAAAAAATTGACTCGAGGTCAAAGGTTAAAAAATGGGTATTTCGCGATTTTCTTCAAACCGGTAAGTTTTATCGTAAAATTACCGGTACGTATATACATGTCTGTAGCTGTAATATAAGTAAAAATATTTTTCTAGCGGTGATTGTAAATTACATTAAAAATATGAAAAAAATTAAAAAAGTAATCCAACTCCACAAGAAGTTATCACCAACAAAATTCGCTTTCTTTTTTGTATGTACAAAGCTCCTAAAAAAACTACCTGCTTAGATAAGTATCGATATGCATGTTTTGTTAAAAACACTCGCAATAAAAAACAAGTGCAATTAGCTTATCTTCCTCCAACCTCAGTTGCTGCTTATCAACATCTTTTTCGGGTATATTACCAAGTTCAAGTGTGGCTTGGTTATCAGCTAGACCCAAAAGATAGAGGGGTTAAAAGTTGGTCAATAATACATAAGAACCAATTCAGACTTTACTCCCCTGCGCCGGAAAAACTGCTAAACACAATTTTTTGCAACTGTAAAAAAGGGATGCAGTGCTAAATGTGAGTGCAAAAAAGTTGGACTGTTTTGTTTTCTGGCATGTACGAACTGTCAAGGCCAGTCGTATTCAAATCACCAATAGCAAAGGATTCGTTTGATACTGACGAACAGACATGCGATACATCGCTTTTGACGCAATTCGCGAAAAACCCATTTATTTGACCTTTGACCTCGAGTCAATTTTTTCCACGTACCGGAACGATATGGAATTTCGAAATGTTATTTTTAATTATGTTTTGAACAATTTTAGTCACTTTCAGCTTAATGTAAATTTATGTACCTTCACTCTTATTTTTTGGTCTCATTTGACCGGACTAAAAGGTACAGTTTGTATTACTCGAAGAGTTAGCTAAGACCAACATATTTTGATTTAATTTTGACAGAGTTAAATTACATTTGGTAAGGTTATTATTAAAGCTCTAATTTTTGGATAAAATGCTAAGATTTGTGGGAGACATTCCCCATATATGAGAACAGTATTCCAGAGAGAGAGTCTGATTTGGTATACACATAAAGTATACAAATTGGAAGGGAAGAAATAGCTTGGAGAAAAATTTCTAGATAAAAAATGGGACACTCTGTAAGTGCGCGTTCAGGTTAAATAAAAATAACAAAACGTCAAATAAAGATTAAAAGAAAAATGCTTACAATTAAATAAAAAATGTATGGCGTTGCGTTGTTAAAATGTATTAATATTTGACATTCTAGTTTTCACAGTAGTACGAAAACTAAGCGTTCAGCACTAGATTTTACGCATCTTAAATTATAAACTCATTTTCTACTTTAGTCTACTATGGCCAAATGCTAAAACATGCCTCCTATCTCATTTAACGGTGGCTTTTAAACATTTTTACCAGTTCCTATAAGAGCCTGGAAAATATCATCTAGTTCCTGACCGTGACCAACATTGTACAACTTTGCTAATCTAACGTCATTAAAAATAACTAAAGAATATTCTTTATTTTATTACAAAATTCTTACAAATTTATTTTAAATTTTATTTTATTTTTTATTTAAGGAAATCTTGATAACAGCGACAGACTTGACACCGAAACGTAGATAAGTAATAATAATTATGATAATAATAATAAACTGAGTTTATTGTAAATAAAGAAAATATTTACAAAAGGCGAAGTTGAAGCGAACTTCCTCACTTAACCTAAAAATATAATTTAATTTCCCTACAAATTGAATATAAAAAGAACTATCATAATAATTTAGCAAAATAAGGACTAATACCTTAAACATTAGTAATAACCAAGATTACCTCAAAAGATTTTAAGTTTAGAGATATATGTTACAAAATAAACAGATCTTGAACAAAACATACATACAAAGTAATTCCGTGAAAATAAATTTAAAAAAAAACATATATATTGAAGTTAATATCATACATTTTTACCCCAAAATGAAAAACTAAAATAAACATACTTTCATGAATCCTGTAAAGAGCCTGAGATGGTACAAATTATAAAAAGTGTTGAATAGTCCTCCTATTAGACGTTCTAAATTTTATACCAGTGCAAAACTTAAGGTTTACACGGATTTATATTATTTGGCATAAACTTATCCTTTAAAAATTAGGGAAAGTTGCAGTTTAATAAAAATTATTAACACAAATTGGAGAATGTTAAATTTTATCTTTCATAAAATGCTAACATTTTTAATTTCTGAACTTGGCTGAATTCTTCGTTTTGTCCCCCAACTCAAACAAATACAACAGTTCTAAACAAGCTGAATCCTGTATGCATCTACACCCAGGAGACAGAGAGCATAAATCACGTCTGTAAAATTAAAATGGGACAACACAATGGAGTCAGACAGCATTTTATTAAGATCCTCGTTAAGAATACTCTTCTGATTATAAATTAACTTAAGATTAGCGAATCCTCTTCTATACAGGTATTTACATGTTCCGAAAAGCTAAGATCGACGTCAATTAATAGTCCCAAATTCCTTGCAGACCTTACCAGTTTCAGCTTTTTATTATTTATTTTAATATTAATATAATTAAAATAAAGGTTCCTTAACTAAGATCTATCAAACAGAAGTACACGGGACTTGATTGAAGTGATTGCTAAGACAATGAGACTGTGAGGTCCCCAAAATAGCACTCAGGTCGGTATTAATTTCATTAATAGAATAATTTATTTTATCAGGTTTAAATGATTTATAAATCTGGGTGTCATCAGCATAAAAGTGGGCTCTACAGAATCTTAGCTATGCAATTAGCTGGGAAGTGTACAAAGAAAAGAGTAAAGGTCCCAGGATTGAGCCCATAAACATCATATAAAAGATTTTGAGGTTGTGACAATTTACCATTTAATTTGTCTCTCCGGTAGTGTAGTGGTCAGAGTTTCGGCTCGCGGGCCCGGCGATCCGGGTTCGATCCCCAGAGCCTGGAGAGACACTTTTAGGTATTAGTTATTTATAATAACGTCTGCTAGTTTGGAACTACCGCGTTGTCAGCATAAAAGTGGGCTCTAAAGAATCTTAGGTGCATGTAATTATCTGGAAGTTGGGGAAAAAGGGGGAAAGGTTCACCGGATGAACCCGGTCAGGTACTTATATAAATGATATTTGAGGTTATATACAAAAACCTTACCCATTCAGTTTAACTCTCTGACGTCCACCACTTATATATTTTTTAGAAGGTCACAAGAATTTTTCCCAAAGCCCAAATGCTTCGAAATAGCCAATAAAAGTATATGATTCAGTTTGTTAAAAGCTTTTGTGTAAAACCAGCAGAACCATCACTGTAAGTTCGCCACCGTCAGGGGGCTTCAAAAACATCATCTGTCACCTTGAGCAAATCAGTATTACAGCCATGTAAATCTCAAAACCCAGACTGCACATCCGGCAAAATACCGCACTTGCTTCTCATATTCCTTCATTTGACTGTCCATTATCCTCTCAATTATTTTTGATAACACAGGCAAAATACTAATTGGACGCAGGTATTTCAGCTCGCTAGGCGAGTAAACATTAGGTAAGGGACTGACAAATGACTTTTTTCAAGTGTTAAAATTGTTTTGAGGATTTTTCTTTTTTCTTTTTAGGCGATCTTTGAGTTCATAGGGGTCAATAAGGCACACATAGTCGCTATACCAACACCAAAGTGGTCCCATTGTATAAAAACTTTTCTTGGCTAGAAACCCAACAAAAATTTATTATTATATAATTCGTCTTAGTACTAAAAATGTAATAAAATGCAATTTTCAATCCTTATAACAGTTCTTTGGTAAATAATATTTTCATTATAGTATAACTTAAGCTTAAAAGACCTTCTTTACAAAATTGCCACTGTTTTGCAGTTTCCGTTTAGCTTTCAATAATCAGTAAAGCCCTTTGATATTGCGGATAATAAGACCTTATAAATTAATAGCAAACTGCCTCAGAAATTCAAATTTCGGCCTCATCGTTTGAAGAGCTTTCTAGGGTAAATATTAAAAGCCACATTAAATCTAAATGCTTCGTAATTACGTTTACACCATCGCGTTTGTTCTTGCCGATCGCAGTTACAAGGACATATGAAAGTTATATGGGGTGTATCGTATAATTTTGAGGGTTGTATAATTACTTTAAATAATGCGGTTTACCTATTAACAGCACCCTAAATCTTTAGTCTACATTATTTAAAACAATAATACAAAAAAACTATTAAATTTATAAAAAAAACCTAAAATACCTATTCTGGTTTGCCACCAATTAGTGTTTAATATTATACAGGGCGTTTTCTTTGTTTACCGGTGATCCAGGAGAGTGGCCGACCCCCTTTTTTCTTCATATATTGTCAAATTAACGTGTTTTGACGAGTCAAGTGACTCCTGTATGCGCAGTACTTGGTGTACCTAGATAGACCAGGCACTAAGTCGATTACTTACTCATTTATCCAATCGAAATAACTATGTGAAAGGATAATTATTGCATATACGGTTTTCTCTATTTAAGGATTATATGGCAAAATTTTTATATAGTCATATTCTAGTGTCCTCAGGGATTACAAATATACTGGCGGAAAAAAAATTATGTGTTTTTAATATTTTTTATTTTGATTTTAAAATTTAAAAATTACCATTGATTTTCTCCATATAATGCGAAAACTCCCCTTTATGACAAGAAACATCAGCGTGCAGTGTTGCCAAATTGAGGTCTGTTCTTATACGTCACCGCATTTTTACGTCTGAAATATAATTGGGGAAAATAACAAGCCGTTTAAACTAACCAGAATTAACCATGACCGACCTTTTAGACAAAATCAAAAGCCCTTGGTCGGTCATGGTTAGTTGTGGTTAGCACCTTTTTATTTTTCCCAATTATATTTTAGACATTAAAGAAATATCAAAAAATTTGATGGCCCAAAATTATTAAATCCGGCAACACTGTTAATACTTATTTTGAATTTGACAGTAGAAAAAATTATAATCAATTAGATTCCTAACCTACATTTTTTTTTAATTTTACTTAAAAGTTGTTTTTTTCCGATTTTCTGCGTATTTGTCAATGGATTTTTGTTTGTGTGTGTCATGTTTTAGTGAATAGTGAAAATAAAAATATATATTTAAACACAAAATTTATCTTTTCCGCCAAAATATTTGCAATCCCTGAGGACACTAGAATATGACTATATAAAAATTTTGCCTTATAATCCAAAAATAGGAGAAAACCGAGTATGCAAGTGTTACCTGTGAAAGAAAGATCTGTATGCAACACTTCTTGAAACATGTGTTGTGGGCTCTTTGGCTATGATCATCATAGTCACTAGGTAAGAATAGGTATACCTAAAATTAAAAAGAAAATATATTACTTACTTACTTACTATTATAATATTCAATGTTAATGTAAATTATTGTGTGTATGATGCGATAAAATCAAGAAAAATAAAAAGTATAATTCCTAACGAGAGTAACAAAATAATTTTATTATTACAAAATCGAAATCAAAAACTTTGTAACACAACTCATGAATTCGTTAATTTTTTTTTTTTCAAAAATTCATAATTATGGTCAGACTTGGTGTAAAAACATTTAGAGAACCTTTTATTAAAGTAATTTTTAATTTATTCTGTAAAAATGTTAGAAAAAAATATTAAGTTAAACCAAATTTGTCTATTTACTAAGGTCACTTTCTTGCTATTTTAGGGGTGTGTGCCGCACGCCAATACTCTACGGATGAAGAAGCGGGCAAAGTGTAAAGTTTTTTGCTTCTCCAGATGTACTTTAAAGAAATGCATTTTTGGATGCTCTATTGAGGCAGCAAATGAAAAAATAATACCTACTCATTCTTAAAAGCATAAGCCGTAAAAACATCTATAAAAGTAAAACAGGGAAAAAAGAAGTATTTTTCCAAGAGTGATATTTTGACTGACCTGCTTTAGATAGGACCAAATATTCTAAGAGTTGTTGAAGACACAATTCCTCAGATGTGTGAATAGTATTCATAGAAGGTTTTAATACAGAGTGTACAGATTGGACTGATAAATTTGACTTGTTACATACTGCTGTGGCTATCGATGTATTGTGTTGATGCCAATTTAGGTGATTTTTTAAAATGCCGCTTGCAAGGTTAAATGGACGTTTTTTGGTAGAAGTTGGCCTTAAGTAAAAAATCAGAAATGGTAGAGTTTCAATGCGAGAAAAAATATGATGTGTCTTAACCAAAGTATGTGGTTGTAAATTAAAGTGTGGGGTACTATTCTCATTAAATTTAAGAATGGAAATAACTGTGAAAGAGAGATAACCGTTTTAGTGAAGAAGAAATGTAGTTGGTGTCAGTATTGAGACTTGTAGTACCCAAATATTAAATTGGTAAAACTTTTGAGTGTAAGTATCCACAATAAAGATATACGTCTGTGCTTGGTTAAAAGTCTTGAAACAAAGAAGATATCTGCTGTGTAGCTTTTAAGATGGAATCGGTACAAACTGTAATGAGTAATCTAGTATTTTTCCACATATATAACATCATTTTTTTCCATTACCTTGCAAACAACTGGTAAAACAAATAGTAGAGATTTATGATTAAAAGAAAAAGTTTGAAATCATTTTTTTGCAAATAAGTTGCATACAGAAGACCTTTCAACTACCCGGAAAAATTACCTTAAAATCGGAAAAAAAAACAGCTTAAGATATATTTAAATTATATATTTTTCAGCCTAGATAATTTGTTGGTCTTAAAAAAAGAAAACGCAGGACCTACATTAGCCCAAATTATATTTTAGACATTTTATAGGGATGTGAAGAAACTGTTGAAAAAAGAAAATAAAAAAAAAAATGGCGGCATTTGTTGTTAAAGATTTTTAATTGTTCTTTAAAGAAGAGATAATTTTATGCATATTAATCAATGTTTAATAATTACAGTGGAGGCTCATAAAAAAATATATAAACATATATACTCAAATATATACTACCAAAGTTTAAAGTCAAATATAAAAACATACTACACAAAATCGCTACGTCCTCATCAGGCAGTCATCCTACTAGACCATTAAATTATTTCACTCCGCGATTGCGAGTTGACGGTAAAGCGTGAAATTTGCAACATACGTCGCGGTTGTCATAACAACACGACAACGCCGCGGCTTGCTTTTGGGCTTTTGCATATTGGCCCATCAGCTCGTGTTCGGGTGTGTATTTCCACCTTTGCGTTAAAAACAGTCACGTTTTTTTATAGGCATTTTATAGGACATTCCCTATCTAAATGGTGTATATGATGTATGTTAGTTTTGCTTTCGTATAATGAATTATCCCTGTTAGATAAAGCACGAGCCACCACTGATTCTTTATACAAGGACATCTAAAGTGGTATAAAATATTTTAATTTTATTTTTTAAGTAAGATATTAGATACACATTATAATTATAGGGTTTGTACTCTATAACATAATTTGGGTTTGCTGTAGGAAGGTGTGACACAAAGAGAATATTTTACATCAAAATTAAGCAACGCAAACTCCCAGTTTCAGTTTACGCATAGAATTCTTGCTTTAATTACTGTCACGTCACATCTTATATAAGAAATTTTACGATGTCTAAAATAAGTGGTCGTTTACTGGAAAAGTCATTTTAAAATGATTTATTTATTAAAGCTTTAAAAAAAATTAAAAAATTAAAGTAAAATAGAATAATATAAATAATGGTGGTTACAGCTTAAAGGCAAACAACTAACTTACCGTAAGAAAAATAATTAGAGTATATCACAAAAGACGTGGTTTTTTAATTACTTTAATTCGTCTGTAGTATTGTTACCGCTCTTACTAAAGTATGGTTTTTTACAACGGCCTTTGTCTTGTTGAAAAACTTTTTCCCATGAGATCAGCAAAGTTAAGCAACACTGGGAACGGTTAACACACGTTAAACTGTAAGTTCCGTCTGGATAACATTTCCCAGACAGTAGCCCAACGAGATGCAAATTAATAAATAGTTTTTTATGTGGAAACCGTACGACAAACGAAAAAACATCAATAAACCGAATTCATTTAGAAAAAAATCCGAAAAATAATTTTTACTTTAAGTAAAAGAAGTGGCTTATTACTTTTCTCTTTAAAATAATTCAGTGTTGATCCTGTACGAACGCCACTGACAATAATAAAAAAATATATTGTATGATATATCTGGAATGATACCAAAGTTATAAAAAAATACTTAAAATTACTTTAAAAGATAAAACCTTTCGGACGGCCCTCCTTAAATATTAGCATGTTATTAGGAAATACCCTGTATAGACTATTGGTTTTAAAAAAATAAAAAAAATATTTGGATTTTTCACTTGTATATGCCTTTATCAAAAAAGTTGGAATTTAACATACGGATTGGGCTTGTACCGATCACGAGATTAAATATACTTTACAAACATGCGTGGTGGACTTAAATATGACTCTGAATTTAACTCTTAGAACCAAACAATTGGCCTTAACTGCAATTCCGTCTTTACATTTAAGCAATGGGATATTTAAAAATCGTGCATGTCATAGTCACCCCAGTTGTGTTTATTTAGTAATTGTCAAAATGAGCAGTTGGTTCATGTTTTCGTTAGAATATATTTAAATATAGAATAATGTATGTCTCAAGAATGTCAAAAACATTATAAATTAAAGTTGGTAGTGTTAAAAAAATAATTTATTTTCATTTGCATTACTAAAAGTTTGCTTAAGATGAATATCTGAGAAACAAAAACAGCGTTGTGTTTTAGTCTTCATTGACCTCCTCAGGCCATATCGGTATAAGTAGTGCACCTTTAAAGTTCTTACTCACCTGCAACAAAACGTGGGTGTAGCACCTGACTTTTTCAAAACCAAAGCAAGATTTTTTGAAAAAATAATAATACCCGTTAGTATTTTTAGTTGCCCATTCAAAAAGGTAAACCTGCATTTTATTAAAAAAGGAGAAGTTGTTCAATCAATAGTATTATTGTACTGCATGATAACGCCTGACCCCATAGTGCTCAACTAACTTCAAATTAAAAAAATGCATTGGGAGGTTCAGTCCACGTCCACCTTATTGTCCAAAGATATTACCATGTGACTTTTATCTCTTGAGACGAGACCGCTGAAGAAGCCATGCATGAGTGGTTTTGCGCCCAATCGGCAACATTTTATAAAAGTGGAGTTATATGATTTATCTCAGTGTGACTAGATATAAATACTCTCTTGCATCTATAGACTAGAATAGATATCAGTACAGAGTACAGGATAACTATGAGATAATTAACACCATAAAATCTGCATGCGAAATTAATGCCAATCATCCACACCATACTTTGGACCAGAACCTCCCCTTGGAGTAACCAAAACCACAGCACGAGGGCAAACCAGGGAATGGAACCGAAACAAACACAAGAAATACTGGAAGAACCTCGGTAGAATAAGACATGGAAAGGGCTTCGTAAGGGGCCCATCCGATAACTTAAGAGGACACCTACGCAAGATAGGCTCATACAATGGGAACCCAAGTTGCAGAATGTGCGACGAGGGGGAAGAAACAGCCTACCACATACTGTTTGAATGTGAAGTGTTAAATCACAAAAGACAGGCATTATTTGGGCAACCGAAATGAGCCCACAGGAATATATCAACCAACCAGTCTCGGGGTTATACAGACTTGTAGAAGGAACAAGACTAATGGGAGGATTGGTATAAAAGATAATGGGAGATTAGGCACAAAAAGCCCAAAGAGGCTGCGCTACTTCCGGTAATGAAAGACGGCTCCCAGGAAGAAGAATGCCAATGTTATTCTGTTTAAAGGCTTCAACTACCCACACACAGAAGGGATCACACTACGTCTCAAAATAATCAAAAGACCTCTTATTTTCTTATTTTATTTTTAATGAACTTTAGAACTAAAAATATTTAAAACTACAAAACAAATTATTTATGTTGATTTTACATCCCAAAAAAGTGAAGCCATCTAAACAGTTACCGTTTTTAATTTCCAAAAGTAAATTTTTGTGCAACATCCGGTAAATACTAAATTATCCTTAAAAAAATATAATAATTTGTTTTTATTTTTTGTAATAGCATATATGGCAGCCGAAATACGTGGGTGCCCAAAAATCCAAATTTTTAAATTCTACGTTGTATCTCTAAAACTGAGATTGCCATAAAACATTTGTTTATCGCATATATCGTTTCGCAAAAAAGTAGCATGGTACTGTACATATCGCAACCCGCTATCCCAACTTATAAGGGAGATATGCAGGTGCAAAACATAACACAGCAAATCTGGACACCCAAACGTAAACATTAATAATAGACTAATTTTTTTTGAAACCTATATCTAACAATATGGATCAAAATATATTAGGAAAACATCTTTCTAAATGTTTGAAAAATAGGTGAACAAAATTTTATGTCAGACTTCTGTTTAACAAAAACAAAAAATTCCAAAATTTTTTATTAACTTTAAATCAATATTTATGAGTTAATAGGGTAATGACGTCAATAACCGTTTATATTTAACTACTGCATTATTATTATTAATTTGGGAAAAAAAACTAGATATTAGAAAAATATTGACTTACGTTCTAAAGACCGTTTTGTTGGTAAACTTAACAATACAAATTTTTACATCGCACACGTACTACATGTCACTTTATAATGTGAGCTTATCAGCCTAAGGCAAAGTTTTATATTTCAGTCCAAAGCCAATTTCCTACAGATCCTGTTTCAAGACATGTCTGGAAAATCTAAGGTCGTAAAATGCGAAGGACGATCAAGATAAAGTTCGACCAACCGCCCCAATTAACACGTTTCCTCGAGAAAAATGCCCATTTCAGGCATTGGTCACCATAATTTATTTCGTTTATCAGATTCTTTCCGCGAAGTGAATTACACCCAAATTATAAACTTTGCAATAGCTAAATGAAAAGAAATATGTTGAATGAAAATGTGTGAAGAAAAGAACAGTTTTTCCATAAACGACTCCTAAAATAATATCTAATTAAAATAAATGTGTTTTAAAAAAAGATTTATAGCCAATGAAATAATTATTTTTGGATTATTAATTAAAAATACATGTATTTTAGTTATAATTTTGTTTAGAAATTAATGCTTTATAATTTTAATTAAATAAAATATTCATTTTAACCGGTATTTGACACAACGAAGTTTGATTTGATACCGCGACCTAACATACACGTGTAAATAATAGAATCTTTTTCCTAGTGACATAGATCAAAATTTTTTTGCAAATCCTGGTAGTAGAGAAAGATGGGGGAAGCGTCATCCTCGGACGAGCTTAATAGCTCATGCGGCAAATTTAACGCACGTGAGCTAGGTTATTTTTTCTTCTACCGCACATGCGTTAAATTTAACTTACGTGATCAATGTTATTTTATTTTACTGCGCATGCGTCTGTCAAAAATTTAGCCTTACCTATTTTAATCCATTGCGCACGTGTATATATAAATTACAAATCTAACCTAACTTACTTTTCTATTGCACATGTCATTGTTAATTTAATTTTTAATTTTCATTGTGCCAGTCATTTTAAATGCCATTTTACTTGAATTTTTTATTACGTTGATCATTATTTTTTACTCCCAGTATCATGTATACCAACCTGACTTAACCTAATCTGTTTTTTAATCGACTGCGCATGTTATTAGTTGAAACAAAACTCAAGTTTTTTTTTCTTTTGTCCAGGTTATAATTTCATAACACAGCTTTTTGAGGCCCCGACAGATCGTTCTCCTCAAATTTTGTCTAACGTTACTGTCAAAGTATGATCTTGGAATCGCACCAAGACTACTAATTTTTACGTAGTACGACTAACCCAATGCTTTGACTACCCGGCAACTGAGATCATCAATTAATTTCCGACAAACGTTAAATTGATGCAACAACATCTGGATTTATATTTTATTAAACATTGTATAAATTAGAATCAAATATAGCAAATATATTTATAGTAGAATGACATTATAACATTTAACTTCTTAAAATTACCATCCCATAAAGGGTTTATCAAAAAAAAGTTACAATATTTTTTATCAAATGGTCTATCTAACGTTTTGCCAAAGATTCAGAACAACTGCTTTTATTGTATTTTTTTAATGCATTTAGGGACACTTACAACAGAAGTACCTATTAAAAAAAAATACCGTACTATGTTTAAACATTTATTTTACTACTAAAATTACACTTAACATAAAATTATAATGATGTATCTAGAGTGTACACTAATAAAATAAGGTATTTAATCAGAAATTCACAAATAATTTAGTATGTGATTGTCGTTTATTAACTTAAAAAGTAATTTTATTATAAATTTTAGCTCTAGCTGCAAGAAATAGCTTAGTAGTTTATACTCCTTTTTGTTTATGAAACTTTTTACAGGTTGTCACGCTGTAGCTTTAGCCCAAGTGTTTTGGCCTAAAAACACTTTTCCAACTTTTATTTGGCCGTTGGCAGCCTTTAAAAAAATTATTATTATTATTATTTTTTTTTATAAAATTAATAACAATTAAATAGCTAAGGTACAGTAAAGCTGAAGGTGAGTAGCAGAGAGGGCGTGCAAAAATGCCCTAACTCATTTGCCGGAGAGTAGGGGGGGTTAAACTGGGCGCCACTGCTTTTGGTGCCAGGCCTAGCAGAGACCTTCCAAGATTTAATTGGGAACTCTCGTTCAACTTTACTACCACTCAAAGACAAGAAAAACTTTAATAAACAATATTAACATTAGAAAAAGGAGACACTAGGCGAGCCAAATAAAACACTATATTTAAAACAAATAGTTAATAGAATTTATTATAAATTTGTAATTTAAAAGTTTACACAAAAAAAATTAATCAAAATAAAATGGTGAATGCGCTGGGTTATGAAATGTACAAAATTTAAATTTATAATTTAAAAGTTTACAAAAAAATATATATAATCGAAATAAAATGGTGAATGCGCTGAGTTAATAACTGTTAAATTTTCTATACTGAGATGAAAAGAATAAATATTATAAATATAAGTCTACAATTAAAAAAAAATATAAAATATAAAAATATATATAAATACCGCTTAGAATTATTTAATTAACAATAATTTAATGACCAGGTGCACCATTTGAAAACCAATAAGAATATAAAGATTTACCAAAAAAAATATTACAATTAAAATAAAAGAAAAGGCCGCAAATAATTTATAACAATGTGGTAAAAATTAAAAAGGTAGAGTCCTAAATTGTTTCTTGAAAAGTTATAAAAAATGTTAGTGGGTTAATTTTAATGTTGCCTGTTTTGTCAAATCCAAGTGATGGCAGGTGTGCCAGCCACTACACCGTGAAGAGTGATGGTGTCCAAAACTACAAACAACACATTAACCAGTTAAATGGTCACTATCTCTGACCCGTCCCAAGAAAACTTCTACCAAATTGCTGGCCTCTCCAAACCAAAGCGAAAACCGTTTCAGAAATTAATGGCCCATCAGAATAATGGCCCGTCCGAAGAACCCTACAAAATTCAATACTAATTAAAACCCAATAAAACGTAAGATAATTAAGCGACTTTAAAAATCCCAAGAAAATTCCCTCAAATCCCATACTGTATGTGTTTCATTAAAAAAAAGTTAATATAAGGAAACTTTAAAATCTGGTACTTGGTTCGAGACCTTTCAGTTAACCAAAAAAAAAAAATTACTCATTAAGTAAGCAACGTTAATCAATTATACAACAATAAACAATCCCATTAAATTAAGATAACATAAAATAAAATTGTTTCAGTAAACTAGTTTACAAAAAACATTATGCCCTATTCCATTGGCACCAAAAAAAAGAACATTTTCCCTAGCTACCAAAAGTTAGTTAACAATCACTTAACTAGTGTAAAATAATAATCCCATACGATTGTATTTAATCGTAGGTATAAGCCATCTTGGCTTAACTAAAGCCCAAAACTAATTAAATAAGGTAAAAAAAAATATTAACCAATTTTTGTTAAGTATAACAAAAGCCTCTCCGGCCTACTAAATTGACAATTTAAATAATAAATAGGTCTCGAACAGTCACCCAGATACTTATACCCTGAATAAAAGTATCAAAAAGAAAAATTATGACAAGAAAACTTAGTAATTAAAATTTATTACCAAAAGAAGGTAATTTAACCCCAGAAAATTAATTAATACCTAAAGAAACAAAAAAAGAATGATTCAATAAAACTGCGATTTTCGCAATAAATTGGCCACAACAAACCCCTTAAATTGGTGTAATTAGGGTAATTAATAATTAATTCTTACTGAAATTCGACTTGCCCAACGCATGACGTAATATATAAAGAAAATGATGAAAATCCCCTGAACCACCAGCGCGTCGTAAGAAAACCCCAATAAATCTACAAAAATACCGTTTTATACGGAAAATATTCAGTTAGAATAAGTCTAGAAGAACTTACCCAAGGTGTAAAGGGGTATTTTCTAACTAACACGTGATCCCTGCGGCGTCGAACTAAGTCCTGCAGTGCAGATTTCTTTCCCGAAAATGGCAAAAAGCCAACGCAAAACTACCAAAATTCACACAAAACTAAAGGTAACTTAAATCGGGAAAGATTTTTGGGAAATTTGCAGCACAAATCCTACAAAGATGGCTTGAATACCAGTAGCTGCAAATTTTCCTAGTTCTCGGCTTGAAGATGGACGTGAAAGTGCCAATGGTAAAACATGGCCGATGGCCCTTTGTCCTTCTCAAAAAGTACCAGTGGGCGCACGCACATCGCTGCTAATTCTAGGAATTTTCTCGCCCCCAAATTGGCAACATCGTTACAACATTTTGAGTTGCCTACCCACGCTGCCCAAATAACATTCCCTCGAACTGTCATCTGTCTTGTCAAAAATATATTCAAACAAAATTATACAACAATCCAGAATAATAACAAATGTTTACAATTTTAATGCAAAGAGGATAAAATACAAAGAACCTGTACAAAAAAGACTCTGGAGGCAAAGGAAACTGCTCTGGCCCTTGTGACCCCACGACAACTGTTGGGAATGGAAAAATAAAGTAAACAAACTAAGGTAAATACGGAAGGTAATGTAAACAACCCTTCCTACATAGCCAATAAAAGCAAAACTGCTAAGGAAATGTAATTTCTAGACAAACCTACAAGCTGTCGAGGATTGTATATAGGGGGAAAAACCATACCGAATACCTGGAGAAACAAAATTTGGTTACGAATCCCTGACATGGTTAATCCAAAATACCAACATTTTAAAGGTAAGTCCCTGCTTAAATTAGAAACTATTGATTTATACAAAGTGAATCTAACCTACTTAATAAGCTTGGTTTAGTCAATAGTGAAAGATGTACCTCAAAATTAATGTTGCATCGAACAAAATTAAGGCCAGTTATCGACTCGAGGTATCTTATGTTAATTTTTTAGTACACCATACTGCAAGGGGAAAAAAGCAACGTAAAGCATAAGGTAGGATACCAAAGGCGATAGAAAGACAGAAGTAACCCAGCAATTACAATAAAATTTGGAGCCTTTTGCCAAAAATAATCTGCAAAAAAAATTAAAACCGAACTGCATTAAGGTAAACAAACTAAATTATTAAAAACAAACCTAGGAATAAAAACTAACCGTGACAAGGTGAGTCAATGTTTACATATTCAATAATTTCAATTTTAATAGCAAACATAGAAAAACAATTTTTTTATAATTTATAAAAAGATATCTTAATGAACCTTTTTCGCAAGTCAACATTATTATAATGTAACTATACAAGTTCTTTTCTGAATTATATTTTTAATTATTTCCTGTTTTAAGCTTTTTTACTTAATAAAAATCTAAATTAGTCAAGAGTCGCTTTGGAAATGATACTTTGTTAGTGAGTCTAATCGGTTAATTTAGTGAAACCAGTTTTTCTTAACTCTTCAATAATACTTAAAATCTTGTTTTGATGGGAGTTATTACCACCTTTTTTGCCAGCCATTAACAATATTAATCTATTTATCAGCTCACTTGATCATCCCAGTAAACGTAATCAATTTTATCATTAAAAAATATCTTGTAACTAGCTGAAGGCCTGAAACCAGACTCACTATCGATTAGTAACCCATATCCCTAAGGCTGTTGTGTTCTTGCAATTTGTAACTGCTTATTGCGCTTTCTTTGATTTCTTGCATCTTCCTTCTTTAGACGTTTAAATAATGGTTAAATTGTTAGCATATATTTAATACCTTGATTTTCTACATGTTGTTCCTTTCAATAAAATTTTAATTGGCAGCATTCGTTAGCAGAATAATAACTGCAAATGTGTGCTTGTCAAGTGCTGTTAATTTGTTTTTTAAAGGATTGGTTTTAAATAAAAGTTTATATAGCCCAAGAGTTCCAGTATTTTTTCTCCTTTAATATAAATGACCAGTACGTTAAATTCAAGTCGAGAATCATTAAAAATTAGATAATGGGTAGTTAAATCATGTTTTAAACAAGTTCGATCGTACTCGTTTTCCGTATCAGTTATTAAGCCTTTATCATATTCTCTATCTTCATCAAATATGAAAATTCCTAAAAAATTTAAAAACGAGACATAGTACTATTACAAGATTTTTACAACGTTAGCTATAAAAGTTGAAATTATTAAAAATAGAATAATACGTTTACTGGGCATATTAAATAAACTTTGATGATAAATTGGTTATGACTACAAGTAAGTCTGGTATTAATTTCATAAAACTAGATTCCAAGACTTTAAAGATTTACTTTTAATAAAATTGAAATATTTATGATATTTAAAACTCTATATATTAAAATTTATATATACATAGACATATAATTGTATATATATTTCATATATAAATATTAAACTATAAATTTATATATTATATATTATTTTAATTTTAGTATATATAAATTATATATATATATATATATATATATATATTATATATATATATATATATATAATATATATATATATATATATATATTATTATATATATATATATATATATTATATATATATATATATATATATATATATATATATATATGTATATATATATATATATATATATATATTATATATATATAATTATAGCTAATGTGGATATATTTATATGTAGGTAGGTATATATATTTATTAGTCTGTCCACGTAATTCTGAAGTTATGGCTTGAGCTAAAATCATGAAATTTGGCACAGTGGTAGTCTTTAGCAGTGGCTAGAACCTAACGAAGCCCGTTTTTTAAATTTCGCTCCCGGGACAAAAATAGGAGCAAAAAAGTGTTTTTTTACCGTTAGCCGTACGGAAGGCGTCTTACGGAGACAGAGGCTACTTAATATTGTCTTTCGCCTGGCGGAGACAGGCTTTTTATCTAGTAGAAAATAAAAATTCTATAATAGTGCAACATTGTAATTTTAAGTTAGGTGTAATTTAAGTAGCCAAAATAAATTTTTAAAGCAATATGGTATTTTTTTAATATTTCTGTTGTCGGGTATACGAAATGCATTAAAAAAATACAATAAAAGCAGTAAATCTCAATCGTTGGCGAAATGTTAGATAAACTTTTGATAAAAAATAATGTAACCTTTATTTACTAACCCTGTATATGATGTTAATTTTGATAAGTTTAATGTTATTTGTCATTCTACTGTAAACATGTTTGTTATATTTGACTCTAATCTATACCCAATATTTTATATATAACCAACAATATTTAATTAAAATCACAATTTATGAAATGACATGAGATGATATGCACAGTTGATTAAAAATGAGTTAATTCAAGTTGGCGTATATTGGAAGTATTTAAGAATGACCTGTTAAATAGGTGGAATTAGGTTTATGAAAAAAGCATGGGCAGTAAAAAAAAACCTACTTGCGTTTAATTTACCGCATGGGCAATTAAACTTCTCCGAGGATGACGCGAAACGCGTTATCCTCGGAGGCTCCAGCTTCTCCTATCTCCGTCTTCTCCTGGTTTTTGTTTTTAGCCGTTATGCCACTTTTTTCACCCACACCACACGATAGAATATTTTAAAATTTTGTGTATTTATTAAAAAAACATCACAAACGCATTTTAAGCATAGTCAGGCATGTAAGGAGGGACTGCTTCGGTCCAGGTCATATATCTGTATGGAAATAATAAGTATGATAACTTCATAAAAAAACAGAACTTAAAAAAAATGAAACGTTTGAAAATTTTTAATTTTAAAAATTATTTATTTTTTTATATCTTAGAAAGAGTTATGAACTTTCAAGCACTAATGAGTTTTTCTGATTTAAAAAGGTCTTTTTGAGTTTTTTTTTGGAAAGCTGAAAGTTCGTAGGAGCCAATTGATTTTGTGCAATCTGTTAGTGCAAATATACATATATCCTGTGAGCTTGTCCAAAGCGGCCCATTCTTTTGTGTCTCGGGAGTAGCCTCAAGAATAATTTTAAAGACATGAATCTTTTACAGTAATATAGAACATATTTACAATTATCTTTTACTTGATTTTTAACAAAATTCATTTTGCCAGATGGTCGCCTCTAAAAGAAAGTGATTTTATAACACCCAATATAGATAGCTATAGGCTTTAATGTTAGTTAATTAAACAACACCTTACCTTTTCTGATACCTAAACAATTAAAATAACCCTAAAGTCAACTAATTGTTTAAAATTATAAAGGTATATGTTAAAACTAAAAAATATCATATGTGAAATTATTACATTTAAAAAAAAAATTAAAATATTTTCTGCAAGTTTAGAAGGGTCATTTAACTGCACCAATCTACTACAAATAATATTTTTTAAACAAATAGATTAGCCTAAAACATAGAGAATATAACTCTAAATATGTTTTTCAATAATTCAGTTATTGTAAAATTTCTTTTTTACTAAAGGTTTGTTTGTAATCGATGTAATACATTTAAAAAAGGAAAATAGGAGACAACCTGGGTATTTCTTAACTGCTCGGTTAACTGCTATTATTTAAGCTTCTGGACTGTAATTAATAAATTAGAGTAGACCATACCTTCCCGAGAAAATGAATCAGGGTAAGGTAGAAATGAGAAAAGTCTGCCTAACTTGATAAGAGCGTAATTTTAAATTTGCATGGTAAGAAAATTCCGCAAAGAGGACAATAGTCGACACCCTCGGGTACAAAATCGAATAAGAACTTGTTTGATTAAAAACTTTCTTCAGCGTTTCGAACTTTATTGCAGAACTAAGATTTAATTACGTTTAATTAAGCTTAATTTATTATAAGATCTTTAAATATTTTGGTAATAGGACACAAAATCAAAAATATATATTAAAAATACGGTTATATTTTATGTACCTAATTCTTAAATAATGGAATGTTACGAATCGCGTAAGAGTATATTTGGGTAATTTGTATTTCATATTAAAGTTGGTTATGTAAACACTAAATAATAATTATTTTTTATCTTACTTGACATAAGTATGATTTAAACGCTTTCGGACACATCACCAAGTTTTAGTTATTGTTTTCCTTAATTTATTACAGAGCACCTACAAATTATTTTATTTTTTTACCATGATGCAGTTTTATTAACAAGGACGCAGGAACGCAAATCGATTCAACAGTTTCTGTATTAATTGGCTATATAATATATAATATATCAAGATTTCTGACAATAAAAAAACCTGACAATACTATTATAAAATAGCGCCATTACACAAATTTTGTATTTAAAACAAACATTGTTTATAAGAATCAGCTTAAAACCTTAAATTATATTAAACAAACAGAGAGTTAGATTAAAAAAAGGAAATATGACTCTAAAATAATAAAAATTTTGATCAACTTTTCATAGATGTCCAATTAACTTTAAACCTTAAAGGAAAAGTAAAACTATTTTACCGCACGTATAGAACCTATTTCCAAAAACGATCTTTAACTCTTTTTTTGTTTAATTAGAAATCTATGTCTTTTCTCCCAGTTGTTTGTGAGATAATGAAAAAGTTTATTAATTTCCAAATTTTAAAATATTTGGAAAAACATTATAATACAGGGTGATTTCTAAGTTGAGGCTTTTTTTAACGGTGTATAAAACTCAATAAAATAAGCAACAATTTTTAATAATTATTTTTCAAAAACCCAAAAATAACAAAGCTACATAAATTTATTTAAAGGTGTGTTAGTGCGGGCCTGAGCATAAAAAGATATTTTATTTCTTATTTACGTTTGTTTTTTGTCTTGTTAATCACGCATTATGACTCAGTCGTATTGCTTTAAACGGACGAGGCGAAAGTTAATTTCAATTTTAAATGATTGTTAAATCGCGAAAAAGGCATAATCCAAAAACAATTAATACGTGGATATGTTCCTTATTTATGGAGAGTGTGGTTAATCTGCGACAGCTGCTTCGAGATAGTACGCGCGACGGTTTGCTTGCTGGGTCATTCTGGACCCTATACTCGGGTAATTGCAAGTTAGGTCGGTTTAAGTCAAAAAAAGTGTGACTTCCTGGGCGGTGACAGCTTACTTTAGACATGACCGTATTCGAAACACTAAATGAATTAGTTTATTTTTCAGTATTTTAAAAAAAGTCATTTAAAAAAGTTGTTTATTTTAATGAGTTCTATATACTGTTAAAAAAAAAGCGTCAACTTGGGAATCACCCTGTATATAAAAAGACAGTATGGAACTGTCCCTTAAGTTCCAGCAAGCAAACTTCTAAACACTTCGAATAAAATATGGAGGGTAGAGGTAAGGAGCACAATCCCTTATGGCTGTTTGACTCAAAAAGTGGACCCAGAATAGCACTAAATAAAGAGGCGCTGGTGTACCAGAGGGTATGGTGTGAACTTGACCGTAATATATAAAGTGAGGTTTGCTGAGGGAAGAAGTAAAATATTTAAGAGTATTCGTATAGGCTTAAGTAGTTAGTCAATGTATAGTTATTAAAATGTAAACGGCAAACGTAGTAAATAAAAGATTTAACTAATTTAATCTGACAAGCAAACCGTAAATAATTAGAAACCTTGACCGGTTTGGTGCTTTATTTAAAAAAGATCCTCTGGAACACCAACGCCATCTTAATTTACAGCAAAGAACTGCAACTTTTAATTTAACACTTTTATAAAAAAAAAACGTTTTACCATGGTTAAAAGTGATAAATTGAACTTAACGATTATTTTTTCTAATCAACTATATTTTTTAAATTTACCATAATTTTCCTTCTGCCTGCTGTAAGCATCGGAACATTAATAAGACGAACGGCTCTTCTTTGAATAGAGTCTAGAATGCCAAGTGTTGTAGGAGACGCCATTCCCCAAAAATGGGAACAATATTCTAAAGAGGGTCTGATTTGGGATACATACAGAGTATACAAATTGGAAGAAGAGCTTTTTTGAAGCTGCCGAGGCTATGGATGTAATGTGTTTGTGCCAGTTCAGGTTTTTCCCAAAAGTAACGCCCACAAGATTAAACGACTCCACTAACTATTCACTATTTTGACTGTATGTAAAATCAAGCTAAATAATAAAATTAAGAACTTAATAATGTAAACACCAAACCATTTTTTAATAAATTTTACATTATTATTAAATTAAATTTTACTT
>JAHBCN010008523.1:0-38517 GCA_019359885.1 Listronotus oregonensis | reverse complement strand
TATTGCTTTTAAACTATTACTATAAATATTGAACCATTTATAAAAAGTAGATGACTAAAAATCTACTTTTTATAAATGGTTCAATATTTAATTTAATATATGACGAAGGTGTTTTTGTGTTTGTAATTTAAATATCCGAAAATATTTTTTTTTGTTAGACAGGATTTTATCCAATTATTAAAATTATTATCCAAAATTTATATCTAAACGAAAAAAGTTATGAAAACACCGCTCACATCGAAAAAAAATTAAAGGAACACAAGTCACACAATTAGACAAAAATATAAAAGAAAATAAAATACTTTAAATTAAACAAAAATTATTTCTTAAATACAGAAAAAAGAGAAAGCTTTAAATTTTTCCCCTACCAAATTATATTGCAAAAAATATTTTTTAGTCAAAACCTATTTAATTCTATTTTAAAAACAGAGCTTAATAATCAGAGAGGGCTACGACATTCACCATGTGATCAGTAGGGCCCGGATTTTGGAACGAGCTCGTTTCCTATACGTTTTTTGTTTCTGGTAAATTCAGTGGCGTGCGTATTAAGGAGATATTAATTATAAATAAATTTAAGAAAATGTGAAATAAAAACATAACAGGAGTGTGTTACAATTTATTTGCATAACATGATATAACTAACTTCTTTTCAAAGTTGGTTTCGGTAAAATTGGTTCCTTTATAATTTAAAATATCTCTTCGTCTAAAAAAGCTCCTTTCAACATCACAGCTTGTAACTGGAGTTAAACGAAAATGATTTTACAAGTCAGTTCTTTTATTTTGTAGTGCCTCAAAAATATGTTTTATTTCTAAAAATCCTGGATTTCTTTCCAAGATTTTTTGTACATACAATTTTAATTTGTCACCAATTTATTAGGAACAGATTTAAGCTTGTCTATAGTGATTTGAAATACATGTAATGAAGGCACTAGGGGGCATTTTGTTTTTATAACTGTTCAATCACATCTGAAAGATATCCAAAATTACTATATATACAAAAATACTCTTTTTCACACTCAAAGCATCATCTTGTAAACTGTCGATAACTTTTTTTACCACATTATAATTATTTATATGGTAATATGTAACTGCTGATAGCCATATTTCCCACCTTGTAATAGCAGATTGTGGCGGTAATGCGACATTAGGACACATATCTTTAAATTTCGTAATACGCGCAGGTCACTTAAGAAAAACTTTTTTACCTCCATAAATAAAGTATCAATAAGTGGATTAAAGTTACGTACCATTTCGCATATTCTATGTAGGGCATGAGCTAAACATGTCAAATGAAGCAATTTGGGAAAAATGTTCTTTTAACTGTCGTCCTGCATTCAGCATATTTGCAGCACTATCCGAAAGAAACAAAACGCCACTTTTCTGAATACTAGTGACTGACAGTAGTAAAGTAATACTTCTTTTCTGTGGTAGTATTTTTGCCAAAAATGTCCTCGTTGATTATTTTGGCACAAATATAATATGATTTACCCTATGTAACGGAACTGGTTTTTACGAGTTCACAACAAATAGACCCGGAGAGTTTTCGTACTGCACTTGAAGAGTTGCATTCCCACCAACAAAACTATGTTTGTGGGATTAATTGCATAAATATGAACCCTAATAGAGATGCAATTAAATATTTTTAAATTTATATAGACAAAAAGTTTATTTTAATTTTAATGTATTTCATATAATTTATATAAAAGCATTATAAAATATATTATAGTTTAATTCTTTTGTAGTTGCAAAAACTCTTCTAAATTTTTTACTATTGCCACGTCTTTTGTATTATTCTACAAGAAATCACACCGAATAAAAATACCCAAATAAAAACCGTAAATACCAAAGGAAGTTGAATTATATATTGCATTTTTATTTGGTATATTCTATATCATTTTAAGCTCGAAATTGTAATGGTTTTTTATCGATGTCCGGTCCCTAGTGATCAGTGACGTCAAGTCGGGCCATTTTTAGCCATGTTGCTGTTAGCGACGTAAAATTAAGAAAAAAACATAAAAAATGCTTATATGATGAGGAAGAAATTTATTGATTCTTATCAAGTTTTATAGTTAAACCATAAATTTAATTAAATAATTAAAATTAAAAATTAGCATCATTTTCGATGGTACTTTTAATAAAAAAAAAGAGAAAAATATAAGACGTAGAAAATACTCGTTGCTTATTAATTATAAATATAAGAGTACTTTAGTTTGTAACACAATATTGATTTATTTATAGCTTTCTATTCTTTAATAATATCAATGTATATGTTAGGCCCAAAGCCCGAAAACGGTCAATGGACGGAAAAAGTGGCCAAACCCCGTTCTGGTCGTCCAAAAACAGATTTTGTGCGTGTTTTCAAATAAAAAGCCGCTTTGCTTACCAGAGCTAATCATGACCAACTAGGTATTTATTAACAATTTTTTTTATAATTTTTGATATGATAGAAGCTATAAATTTTTTTAAAAGTGTAATTATATATTCCCCGGGCTTTTTCCAATACGTTGTTAAAATTTTGTTTATAACTTTTACAAATAATTAAGACAAATTAAGTCCCAAGTTCTAGTCGTTCATGGTTAGTTCTGGTAAGCAAAGCGGCTTTTAATTTTGAAACACGCACAAAATCTGTTTTTGGACAACCAGAACGGGGTTTGGCCACTTTTTCCGTCTATTGGCCGTTTTCGGGCTTTGCGCCCAACATATATAAGGATGTTTAAAAAATTAACTGCGTAGGTTAAAAAACTTGTTGTTTTTAATGAAAAGCCACAAGGTACCTTGCGGAACTTTTATAAGATTATAAAATATTTAGCTCCAGAGCAAAAACGGGAAGCCATAAAATAATAACTTTTTTTCTAAGAATTTATGAGGGTTTTTTGTGTTACTTTATGATCTATTATTCCTTAATTTATTTTATTTTAAAAACTAATTATGTTACTCATAGAAATTAGTTAGTTATTTATTTACTTACAGACCAAACACCGTCTTGATTTTGCAGAAAAATAAATTCATTTGAAAACAGATATGGAAGAAAAGAACGCAGAACTTGGTTGTATAAACTAATAATATTTTGGAGTATAATACTACATTTTACCTTCTAAAACATCGAATCGTTCAAAGATTAAAAACCCGCTAAATACAAAGACAAAATTTCATTTATAGCGTTAATATTTAGTTTTTTATCGTTTTTTTTCAAAAATTAACCCAGTTATTAGTTTATTTTTATAAACAATAAAGCAATATTTTCTACAGTATTCTTTTGCTATGACAATTTGTCCTCTTTTTAATTGGTTCGCATATTATTATTATTATTTATAAAAACATTTAAAAAATTAATAATCTATTTATTAATTTTTAAAAATAAAGGTTTTAAAACTTCTATAGATTGCTCTAGATGAGCCCATAGGGTTTTTTTTTATCTTGGGCCAGTCCACAAACGCTGATGCCTAAGTACTAACGTATCGTGGGTGTCTTAAGGGTGTTGAGAGGGAGTTTGTTTACACGGGACTTAAATATTTGGAGACTGGAAGGAGAAGGAAAACTTCTGCGGGCAGCAGGTTCCATGGTCTTGACACTCTAGGGATGAAGAAAAGAAGAAAGCGGGAATTGTATAAGAATGCATAAAAGTTGCACTATGGGTTGCTCTGCTATAAAATAAAAAAATAAAAAGTATAAATGTCTTAAGTAGTAGAATGAAAAAATGTCGAAAAACTCTTAATAAAAATAAAAGTTTTTTTTTTGTTTTGCTGAAAGTAAAAAACGTCTAATTTAATTTTACTTTTAATTAATTAAATCAAAGCAGTGGCTATTCCATCACTAAATTTCCCAAGAAAATATAATAAGTATAAGTTATATTTAGGAACCTGTTAAAAAACCAAATCAAAGAAGTTCTGCAGTATTGGTCACTTAAGCTTTCTATCGTACTGCTTGTTTTTAAAGAACCTATATAAAGTTACTTTGCTAGAGTGCCAAACATATTTTTTTCATATTTTGTGCAAGGTATTTTTTATTATATTTTATTAATTTTAAATGCAAAAAACCGATCTAAATTATTTTTTGACAAATAGTTAACACTTAAGTTATGCCCTGTTTTCCAACAGTTTTCATTTTTACCTCTTTGTTAAATTTAACCTATTGTTAAGTCCATTATTAACTTTAACAACGAGATCGGCAATCGGCTGTGAGTGGTACATATTACTTTACACTCCCATTATTTAGTAATAATTTTGGGCCCTAAATTTATTTATATTTTCATTACGTTTTTCAGACTGTCTAAAAATCAAAACCAAATTTTAAATGAATATTCATTAAGGATATAGGTACGTTGAAAATTTTAAGATCCAAAGAATTATGGTAATTATACTAAACACTTAGACTTCGGATAAAAACGTGACGAGAAACCGTGAATGTTTTTTTAAATTGCCTGTAAACTTGTGTTTTAGAAAAGATGGTTCCCACACAATAATAAGCAAACTTGATATTAAATTAAAAGTCGAGTTTTAAATTATTCAGCAGAGAAAAATTATAAACTTGTTAAAAATATTTAATTTGTATTGAAAGGGAAGGTCCTGGTTAAGAGACAGTTAAAATGGAGTTTAAAGATACACAAAAATGTATTTAATTTTACTTATTAAAATATTTTTTTTCTTAACTATATTCTGATGGATTATCATACAGGGGGGGCCAATAAAAACGAAACATGGCCGATTTCTCATATCTATTGTTGGTAGGACACATTTTGCGCTTATTTTTAACCCTGTCACTTTAACTCCCTGGGAGGGGTAAGCTTTACTCCTAACTTCTTAAATGGGAAAGGGGGTCGACTGACACCTCATTTTAAAGATCATCGAATCCTCTTTTCAAAGCTTCCTAGTTTTTTTGAATTTGCAATAGTTATTATATATATATTATATATTATATAGGAATATGCAATAGTTTTCAAGAAAATACGTTTTATAAACATAATCGGCCGATAATAAAAAGTAACGCTTTTTCACTTTTAAAACTATTTTTTATTTAGTATTTTTGTTTTTAAATTCTGTCCTTGCCAACTTAAAAAGTAAGGAAGGATTAAATGTCACTTTTTTATCACTCAATAAAATGTGGATACTTTTTACTTACGCTTTAAAACTTTAAAATTATTGTCAGTGTCTTGTTTAGAATTTTATTAGTCCACGGTTAGCAGTTATTTCTGCTATGGAATTCGATGCTTGTGTAAAAAATATTAAATAATGCCGTTAGTTTTTTATCTTTCTTTGGAACTTATTTCAATTTATGTAAATTTAGTTTCTTACAGGATTTTGTCTGTGATTATTTTGGCTTATAATCTTTTTTCTTGCTCTCAATGGTTTACTCAATGGCGAAAAGAGTATCGATAATTGAACTTTATTATGAAAACGGTAGGTGCGCTAATAGTGCAGCACAGTTATTAAATGAACTAAATCCAGACAAGCATGTCAACCGGAAATAAGTTATTGAACTAGTAGCCAAGTTAAGGGAGACCGGATCTGTGGCAAATCGAAAACGAATCGCTCCTAATCGAATAGTAGGAAACGAAGCAAATTGCTGTTTTGGGCCAGGTCAATATCGATCCTACGTTAAGTACCAGGCAATTACTTACAGTTTCTGGCATATGCCGTACGAGCATTCGAAGAATTTTAAAATCCTATAAATTTCACTCGTATAAAATCTAGCTTGTGCAAGAATTAAATGAAGATGACTTTGATAGGCGTGTAAAAATTTGCGAGATAATTAGTGAACGGATAATAAATAACCCGAACCTGTTGTTCAACATTTGTTTCTCAGATGAGTGTTCGTTTTTTGTAAACGGGACTGTTAATCGTCATAATTGTCGCTATTGGTCTGACGAAAACCCGCACTTATTCCATGAAGTTCACACTCAACATCCTGAGAAATTAATTGTCTGGGCTAGAATTTATGGCGATTGTGTTGTTGGCATTTTTTTACCAGAAATCTAACAGGACAAATGTACTTGCAATTGTTAGAAGACACTGTCGATCTCGCATTGACAGAAATTGTTGAACAAAATGACCGTTACAATGCGAATGAGTTGACATTTCAACAAGATGGGGCACCTTCCCACTATGCTTTTGCTGTTCGTCAGTATTTGAATGAAACGTTTCCTGGCAGATGGATCAGACGAAGAGGACCAGTGGAGTGGCTTGCAAGGTCACCAGATTTAAGCCCGTTAGATTTTTTCCTGTGGGGAAACTTAAAGAGTAAAATTTATAAAACTCAACCAGAATCTCTAAATGATTTACGTCAACGAATCATTGATGAATGTTGGAACATTTCATCGGAAATGCTTCAGAACGTCCGAAACCGTTTTGAACAAAACCTGTACGACTACATGGAAGCAGGAGGCCAACATTTTGAACACTTGTAAAATTAAAAAGTAAGTAAGTAAAATCGAAGAAAAGTTTTGAATGTAAATGTTCTCGTTGTTTGAATTTATCCCTCCTCCCCTTCGCAGGGTTACCCTTACCAAAAACTAAAAGCTGTGCTTAGAAAGAAAGAAATTTTTTAAATAAAATGGGCATTAAAAAATTTAAAGATAATAAAACAATTATTTCTTCAATTTTGACTTGTTCTTAAATTTAAAATTGTTTTCTCGAAAACTACTGCATCAAATTCAAAAACTAGAAAGCGTTAAAAAGAGGATTCGATAATCTTTAAAATGAGATATCAGTCGATTCCCTTTCCCATGTAAGAATTTGGGAGTGAAGCTTACCCCCCTCTAGGGGGTTAAAGTGAAATGGTTAAAAAGAAACCCAAAATGTGACCCCCTCGAAATAAAAATCAACGGGTCCGAGCGATTTTTTCCTACTAACCATAGGTATGAGAAATCGGACTTTTTTCGTTTTCATTGGCCCACCCTGTATCTTACTTATACTATATTGTAATCAAGAAAAAATTGTTTATTATAAGACAATTATAAAAAGGTGGGTTATATAACTTTCTTTCCTTTTAATATGTTTGCTTCTGCTGAAAGCATATTTTTAAAGATTCAACATTCTTTTCTAAAAAATAATAAAAATCCCAAAAAGCCTTAAATCGTACGGCAAGTATGTTTAAGTTCCACCGGAACTGTTCAACAATTTCCCAATTTACTCGTTCTTTTAGATATCTTTGAACCATGTGTACTTAGGATGGACATTTCTATAATTTTTAGGAAATATTTAAATTGAAACTTGATAGTACTTTTTGACCTGGAAATTTTCCTTAAAGAAAAATTGAACGTAGGAATCAAATGATTTAAATTGCCAACAACGTTAAATCAGTTTTTTGAAAATGAGAAATGTTAAATTAAATTAAAAAAATGTAACAAATACTTAATATGAAACACTCTCTAAAGGTTAATTCAACATATTGTAAAGAAAACATATGAAAAAATAACTTAACAACAAATAATAAGACGCATTAAAAAAATACAATAGATAGGTGTTTCATAGAAACCTAATTTTACTGTATCTTGTTAACTTAAATAATTTCTTAAATTCTTTAGATTCTAAGAGAAAAAATACACAAGATGGCTTTCTTTAATGTGAGAAAAGCTACAAATATGGCCCTGTTTAGTCATCTTTAGATAACGTTGTACCAAACAACAATTTATATTTTTAATTTACCGTAATTATTTTATCTTTTCATATGGTTCTCTGTTTTTGGTCTGCAGGGTTAAAATAACTTATACAGCTCACTGCTATTTAATTAATAGGCGATGCGTACAGCACAAAAATCGTCTTCCGCTGGCACAGCTACTAAATAAAATATTTTGCGGTTATTTGCTAACCTTGCTTTAGTCAGTAAGCAAAACTGACTTTTTTCTTTAAAGCAATTTTAATTTTTTTTTTCGTTACAAAAAATATTTTTAAGACAATAAAATACAACGGATAAACAGAAAACGCATCTTTAACGGTTCCTTTTTTCCGTTACAGTATAATGTATCAAAATCAGCCTTCACAATATTTGTCTTTTTTTTTAATTTTAAATGAATCAATGGTCACTTAATATTTTTATTTTATATATATGTTTGCTTAATTAACATTATTTAAAAACATATTACGACTATAATTTAGACAAATAGATTCTGCTATACAGTTTGCCCTACAAGTAAAGTAGGTTGTTATAATTGATTACTTAAATTTAGCTTAGCAAAAGCTGTTTTTTAAATAGGTGTCATTAAAAATGCCTATTTACAGAATTGTAACAAACTTAGTATTTAAAATTTGGCAATAATTTAATGTAAATTAGACTATAAGTCATAGTTTAATTTGTGTAACATTTTAATTAAGGCGGTATTTTGGCTTTAAAAGATTTTGTTTCTAAAACAGTATCAATAGGGTGCTAACTTTAGTTAAAACTTTCTATAAAATTTAATGGTTTATTGTTGGTTTGGTATTTTAAAATATAATAAATTATATTTTAAAATATGTATAATATTCAGTAATTTTTGCATATAGTGTATTTTTATATCTTTGGACAACAATTTGACTGGCGTAACATGTTTCGTCACTTCCGTATGATTTCCGTCTTTCTTCCGGTAACAACTTTAGTATTTTGGTTATTTTCAACTTTGAAGCCCAGAATGAACTAATTTTCTAAAAAACGTAAAAGTGAATCTTTGATCTTTTAGTTCAAGGTTAGTTATCTTTAGTAGCACAAATAAGATTTTTCCTTAGACTGTTTTTCTTAGTCTGTTTTCCTTAGACTGCTTTTCTAAAAAAGCTTATACTAAACATTCTTAATAACATTGGGATGTACCGTGCTAACTGATCTCAGCATATAAGGGCATTTATGCTATAGTGTGCTAGGCCGCTTGGCTGATCCCTACAAGCTGAGGTTGTATTGAGGCAGTAAGTCTGGATTTTGGTTTGTAGTTAGTCAAGTTGTTGGATGATGCAATCTTAAGACTTTAAAAGATATATTATCATGATAATTAGATTTTTTAATATTTTTAATTAAGTTTAATAACCATTTTTTAGATATTTGGCCGATTAAGTTGTTAAAAATATTTAAGAAGCGCTGAAAGCATAGTTTGATATAATAGATCTTCATTTGATTTTAGGTGAACTCACGAAAGTCAACCCAAGGGTAATGCAAGACCTTAATATAATCTATATTCTAATATATTATATTACTTGTACTGGCACCCTTTTAACATCAAATATCAGTATGTAGGTTGTGTCGCTTGAAGTTTGCATGTTTTGGCATTCACGGAAAGAGTTTTTATAAATAACCCCTTTTATCTTGTGGCTCGGGTTAAGTTAGTCGAGGCCTAAGCTTAAACAACTAATAAGTTTATTAAGGGTAAAATAAAGTTCTACTTCTCTGCTTTTTTATCGTTACATAATTATTTTAAAATATTTGACACACTCTAGTATTTCAAGTTCTAAGAAGTTTTCAGTAAAAAATAATAGAAAATATTTCCTATTTTTTTTGGTATTCTGTAAAAGTATTTAACAGTGGGAAGTAGTCAGGAACGGCAATAATAAATAAACTGTTTCCATTCTTTGTTAATAATATTATATTTTGGTTCACATATCTTGGAACTTTATATGAAGATCTAACAACTCCAGAACACTAACAATTTAAAAACTGCTTGGTAATGCAACAATGGATGGCCATAAATGGCATAGAAATTAAGTAGCGTTTTTTTTAAACCCTTTCATATATCTTTATACTTTTCTCAATTAATTGTAATATGTTATAGTTAGTATAAAATATGTTTAACAAATTTTTCTTCAAGCAAGTAGTACGTAAATAAATAATAGTTTATTAAAGTTTGTATTTACTAATGGGTAATACCATAAGTGCTCAGATTTGACCGAATATTGTTTGCTTGGTTTCAAATAGTACTTGCTTAAAAAAAATAACAAAACTGGTTCTACTAAATTAGGGGAGCGAAGCTTAAGTGATTTTGAGAAACAGAATTTCCGAAAGTAAGTATTCAAAACCAGGCAAATTGTATCCGGCTCAAAAGTTGACCACAAATGTGGTTTACTAGGACAATTTCGCGAATGAGTATGACACAATCGCTGAGAGAATCAGCAATATAAAATTCATTACTGATGGTAACGATGGGGTTTCTGAATTTTCTTTGTATTTTTTTCATACTAATAAAATTAAATGCCTTACTGGAGATCATTAAAGCCGTTGTCTTTTTCCAGTATTTTTAGTTTAAAAAACAGCACGGAGAATTCAAACAAAAATATTTCCTAAGATTTTTTTTTGGTTATAACAATGTGATATTAATCCGTTTCTTATGTTTAAAAAAAACTTCCTATGTGCTTTTTTTTAAAACTCACCTAATCGGTCTGTTACCTGTTTCTTTACGCAGAGGATCCTGAAACAAAAAAAATTGTATTTTTTTGCTTTTGAAAAGTGTAATTTTTTTCAAAATATTTTTTGTTTACCTACGTTTACATCAAAAATTAGTTGGAAAAAAATCTTAAGGAATGGGTCAAAAATTAAATAATTATATTCCACTTACACCCAAAAACAAAATTAAATTTGTTAAAAACTTAGTTAAAAGGAATAGTTTTGATATAAAAGATGTAATAAGACATATCCGTACGTAAACAAAAGTTTTAAATAAACCAGAATTTAAAAAATTATTTGTTGAAGAAAGACCGTGATGTTCCGAAATTATTGTAATTTGTCTAATTTGACAAATTAGGAGAGTCATAAGCCTAAAAAAAAGAATACTATGGAAAAACCCCATTACCAAATTTAAGCACTTCAGTTGTCGCAGATTTTACACATAAAAATGAGCTGCTTTTACGTGTATACAATACAAGTAACATAAAATTTATAAAATAAATAGTAACAAGCTAAAAAGGTAAACCCAACGGCTCATCTTTTTAAAAAATAATATATAAAATTCTGCAGTCGAAACAACTTCAATAATTCAATAAACTAAAATCCGTCTACTTGGTATTAAAAAAAATATAGTAGAGTGGTAGTAGAGGGGGAAATAGTTTTTATTGCCTTTAAAGGTAAAAAATTAACCCCCGACTTTTAGTTTATTTAAAGTTGTACCCACAAATTATTAAACTTTACTATTTTAATATTTTATTTTATTTTTATAGTTGATAAATTTAGCATTTTTTTGCTAATAAAACGTTGTTATAGGCGACCATATTTGGGTATCTAGAATTATGATATAGGTTTATTTATACATAATTTAAACCAAGATCCTAACCGGCCTCGAAACGTAATAAATTTTGAATTATCTTAACGCACCCCATGTAACAAAGATGTCGTCACCCTAATGCTGTTGAAATAACCATAACTTAACGCCAATCCTAATACACGCCTAATCCCCGTGTGTGCTATCTTCTAATTACACTGATGGCCACTGGCCAGAACTGAGTCTGCTTGTCGGAACTTAATCCTGATTTATATGTATGTGGATGTGGTGTCTTTGTTAAGCTCTGCAAAAATATTTCTCACTGTTGTGTCTGCTAGATTTCAGTACTTGGAAAAAATTTGCAATTAAACCGATATTTATGTTAATGCTTCATTATTGTACCCAGCATAAAAAATAATAATTTAACTTCTTTAATTTTTTTAATATTCCTCAAATCATTAACGTAAAAAATATTACATTTATGATTATGCCTAATAATGCAACTTAAAAAATAGTTTAATTTCCAATAATTATTACACATTTTTACCAATTAGGGAAATAGTTGGTACAGAGCAACTAAATTTGATGAATGTCTCAATTTAATTGATACTCGAGGGAAGACCCCACACAATACTTATGGAAAATGGGTTTTAAGCATTTTTTTAAACTTTACAAATTGATAGTTCTCAACATGGTGATGGAAACTCTTAATGGGCACGAAAGCTGATAACCCCTTCAACCCTGCCAAAATCACCCCCAAAAGTCAGGAAGATGTATTTGACCGATTATTGGTTAATTGCCTTACCGAAATATTAAATACTGTAGTTGAACCCACACAGTTACTAGACTTAAGCCTAACATTCCTCAAACATTTAACTACTTCCTCCCATTGATCGTAAATTTCGTAACAAACCCACTTAAGTGATCACTACCCAATATCCTTCACCCTCCACACCACACCCATATAAAGCCTGCCATGTAACTCTTCCCTGTTTACTGGTTGTTAAACCGTTTGATCATGAATTCCATTCCCTGGCCAGCTAAACCATTATTACCCAACAATTGAACTCGCCACCCCCAACCCCCGCGGTACTTTCTACTAATGAACACATCCTTGGTTTCGCAACCCGTAACCCGTAAGCAGGGAAAACACACATAGCAGACTTTGGCACAGGGTGATGTTGGAGAGGAAGTCAATTATTGGTGTCGAACGGTATTGGGCAGTGATCGTTTGGCTAATCGTGGGATGGAATTCATGATCAAACGGTTTTACAACCAGTAAGCAGAAAAAACTCATATGGCAGACCTTGGTATAGGGTAAAGTTGGGGGATGGGAGTTTAATAGTTGGGGTCGAAATATATTGGGTGGTGATCATTTAAGTGACTGTGTTATAAAATATACGATCAAACGGTTTCACAACCCGTTTACAGAAAAAAGTCACATGGGAAGCTTTGATTGGTGGTGAGAAGGGTAAGGGGGTGAGAGAGGGTATTTAAATGTTTGAGGGATGTAAACCTTAAGTCTAGTGACTGTGTAGGTTCAACTACAGTATTTAAATATCGGTAAGGCAATTGACCAATAATAATCAGCTAATTTATCTTCTTGGCTTTTGTAGATAATTTTTTGTCGGGCGGAGACTGTTTGTCAGCATTTTAAGAACTATCAGTTTAAACAGTTTCAAGACAGAAACCCATTTTTCATAAGGATTGTGCTGGTCTTTTAATTCGAAAACAAAAAAAGAAATTGTTTTAAAAAATTTTCTACATGTAAAAATTTTAAAATAAATTTATAACTTTTTAAGTAAAAATATATATATATATATATTTTCCAATTCTAATTATTAGCTTTTGAAACGAAATTCTAAATCATTATACTCACAGCTAGTATATTTTTCTGCCAAGCGATAAATTTTAGTGGTTACATTTATAGCATGTTACTGTTATACTTTGGTAACAAAGTTTATGTGAGGCATATAAAAATAACATGGATATTTATCCCACCGAAAACAAGGGCCAAGTTCCTATCCAAAAATCTCGGCCTTTTTAAGTACTGATATTTTAAATCAGTCCCAGCTCTGTCCACAATATTGTATTTCTCAGTATTTCTCATTCAGTCAGTAGAAAACTTGCCAACTCACAAAAGTAGGACAGTGCAGTGCAAATTTTTTTCTCTACTTGTATCCTAAGACCTAGTACTTACACACTAAATTTCAAGTTTGTACCTCCTCGTGGAGTGCCTGATTTTATTGAGTAAATCAGTCAGTGAGTAGTGAAATCGGCGATTTTCCAAATCGGATATCTCGGAAATCACTTAACATAACTTTATCAATATTTTCCACATTAATTAAAATACTTGTGAATTTACATACCAAATCTTACAACTTTATGTGGAACAAAACCAAAGTTATAATAGAGGAAAAATTGACCGAAACATTTCGTGTAATATACACACATTCATGCGATAGGCCCGGACCTGGCCTGGATATACTGTTAACAATTAGAGTTATAGCAAGAAATTTCCCTTTTTGGATACTTAAAACATTAACAATTTACCGACTCCCATATTGTTTACCTGATAAAATAGGCTAATATAAGGTAATTAGTTATCCTTATTAAGTATGTTGACCATTTAGGCATATAGAAGCATTTCAGTTCATTTACTTGCAGTTTAAAACTGCCTAGTGTTGTATTTAGTTTAAATAATACTTGTTTACTTTTGCATAACTGTAAGGTTATTTTAGAAAACCCTAAAATTAATTAACTAACCACCCTTTTTATTTTTAAAAATAATAAATATACCTGACAGAAAAAATAAATCTGATATTTGTAACACGCAACGTCAATAATTAACAAAAAAAAAACAATAATTTTATATTTTATAATTGTTTATTTAACGTTTTTAAGTTTGTTTTTATATCTTGCAAAATGGTAGCCACTTGTAACCGACACTGATTTGTTTTTTTTTTTTTTGAAATTTTTTGGTTTTCTTTTTCGCGGGATGGGTAAGCTCGTATTTGTCTGTGCACAAGTCTGTATCTAAGGGTCTAAACTAAAACACTCAGTTCTTCCATGTCTGACAAGTAACTCATTTTTTTTGTAATTAAGACTAATTGCCTAAGTCTTATTAGGTACAAAACAGAAAAAAGCTCTAAAGAAATAAACAAATATTTATCCATCCCTCTAGTTTTCAAATTAATAGTATTTTTAGGTATTAAACAATATAATTAAAATAAAGTTGATTTAATAAATGTCTGGCTATCCTTTTGCTGAAACTTTGGTATTGCATACCACATTTAAATTAAATATTAAAAAGGCATCACATACTCACTCTATTAACGAATCTTCAAACCAATACCGATCAGCTTGAATAGAGGTTGCTTCGCGAGCTTTTGTTTTTAATATATCAGGTGCAGCCATCTGTAATGTTTTACGAAAGCTGGGTTCGCCTGATGCGCTTTTGTTTTATTTTCATGCTCGCGGAAAGGCATGCAGGCGTTCATGTTATACGGTGAGCCAAAATAAATTTAAATTAAGTTTGGATATATTTAGATAGAAAAGGTTAACTGTCTATTTCTGGGGTAATTTTAAATACTAATATTATCTACAAAAAAAAGTATCATTGGGAATACAACTTAAAATAATAATACAGAGGTATAGGACAATTTACATTTGTAAAAATTATGGGTCTAAATTATTTCTTTATATTTTTTGTAAATAACAATTAAATACTAACAATTTAAAGATAACACAACATATTAAAACTTAAAAACAATTAATTTTATTATTGTTCCCTTTTTTAAAATCAAAATTAAGTACCCTGAAGAAACATAGTTTATATTAATAACAGGGATAACTTGGGGAGCCGGAAGGATGATTGTTTTAATTTTTGTTTTTATAGTAGAACACTATTTAAAAATTTATAAAAACTTTTTATCAACTATAAAATTGTTTTGTTTTAAATTTTCTTAAATGGTTTAATATAAAAAAAAATTAAAATAATCATCCTTCCGGCTACCGCGTGTGCATCACCTGTTTAAGTGCCAACAATATGTTTTTCGGGACGTAATTTTGTTTAATAAAAAACAATAATAAAATTAATTGTTTTTAAAAATATTTGTGTTTCTGGAAGAGTATTTAATTTATTTATAATTGAAAAATTTGACCGCATTTTTACAATGTAATTTCCATATCTTGTTTTTGGTTTTTCTTTTTTCGTAAAAAAATATTGTTGTCTGGAATTGTACAGAAAACCTCATACCCAAAACAATAGTTAGTTTTGAAATTTGGGACACGGCCATAACTAATAAGTTTTTTAAAAATAGGCAATGCAGGTTGTCAGACCCCAACCGAAACCCGGAACATTGTAATTTTAAATAACCCTGTTTTTTAGCATATTTGGATTCTACACAAAATTTAATAAGTTTTGTTAACATCTTCCTACCCATAAACTTACGTTTTTTAAAGAAAATAAAATCAATTTTTTTAAGGAAAATCACCATGTTTAAAAGGTTTTAATTTTCCGTGCCTAACCGAGGGTGGATCCGGTTTTTTGGGGTTGACAATGCATGTATTTAAAAGATCTTCGTGTTTTTATAGCAATATATTAGGATGTCCCAAAAAAATTTGATTTTTACCGATATTAAATAATGATTAAAACTTAATTTTTAAATTCAAATATTGATTTTTTTTTCTATATATAAATAGACCAATAATTTACCTACAAAATGTCTATACGTTTCCCATACCCATCTGCCACCGTTTTTCAAAATAAAACGAATTTTAATTTTTTTCCTGTTTTTAAATACTATCTACAGTAAACTACCGGGTTTAATTTACAATTTAACTAGATAGGCCATGGAAGTTTGTATTTTAAAGCTTTACAACTATTTGACATATAAAGTAAAAATTATTTATTTTCTTTAATTAATAAGGAATAAATGCTTAGAAAATTAAAATCTGCTTATATTTTAAAAACGGAGGCAGATGGGAAAAAGATGTATGAACATTTTTGGGAAATAATTGGTCTTTTAAAAAATGGGATAAAATACAGCATGTTGTATTAAAAATGAAGTTTTAATCGTTACTTAATATCGGTAAAAAAATTTTTTGGGGCACCCCGAGGTTTAAGCTATAATGCACGAAAAATTTTTTTAAAACCCTGCTTGTCAAACCCCAAAAAGCCGGATCGGCCCGGGTTGGCCCAAAAAAATTTTAAAACCCTTTTAAAAAAGGGGGATTTTCCTTAAAAATAGGTTTTTTTTTTTTAAAAAAAAGGTAAGATTAGGTATAACAAAATTTAAAAAAAATTACTTAAAAAATTTTTGTAAACCCCAATATGCAAAAAAAAAACAGGGTTTTCCCTTTTTTTAAAATTTCAATGTTCCGTTTTTGGGTTTGATCTGGAAAGCCCATTTTAAAAAAATTTTAAAAAAGAACTTATTAGGGGAATTTAAAATTTTCAAAAATATTTTTTTTTTTGGTTTCTAGAATTTTTTAAAGGGGCACTCAATGAATCACCCAATTTATATATATATATATATATATATATATATATATATATATATATATATATATATATATATATATATATATATATATATATATATATATATATATATATATATATATATATATATATATGTATATAAAATTAATTTTAATAATACTTGTAAAAAAACCCGGGGGAACAAATATTTTTAAAAAAGTCGAATTTAAAATTTGGGCATTTATTACCCAAAATTAGTGTCCTAGAATTGTATCTTGCTTTAAACATATTAAATATAATTTTTTAAACACTATATTGGATCTGATCTGCATTTTTCCGCGCAGGATTATTTATACCCACTTTCTTTAGATATTAAATATATTTGAATCTTAAAATATATGTTAAAATTTAAAATTATAAACTTGCTTAAACACAGCCCTACTTCATTTTAAAAAAACCGTAAAAACCACTTGGCAACGCCGCAACCGGCAAGAGATTCAATCGGTTTCCTCGAGGGGATGGCCGTAATCCGGGTATCGAGGCGCAAAATTTTTTAAAATTCATTTAAGGCTCAATTAAAGATCGCGTAAATAGTATTGATATTTCCATTAAAATAATTAAATCAGTATAATAATTGAAAAATAAATTTTTAAAATAATATTTAAACTCTAAAACAAATTAATTTTTTTTGCATAGGTCAAAAGGATAAGAACATGATGCTGTTGTAAAAGGAAACAAGTGTAATTTAACATTTTTAAAAAATTTATTAGTTTTTTTTTTGTTTTTTTTTTTTAAATGTGTCTAGTTTTTTCCTTTTTTTTTTTTTTTTTTACTCAGTTTTCCGATTTGTCTGTGGCATTTTTTTTTTTTCTTTTTTTTAAATAATTATTTTAAAAAAAAAGTTTAAAATATAGAGCCCCATCATAATGAACATATTTTTTTTTTCGTTACCACAAATACATTGCGAGCATAAATCATTAAAGCCTTATGTTGTCTAGTGCTTAAATTAGTTAGATCACACAGGATAGCTTTTTTTTTTCCATTTTTTTTGGGAAATCACTCTCGGGGTCAGGGGGGCCTTAATAATTTTCTCAAAAATCCCCACATATGGAACAGAACGTCTTTAACAATTTCTGTAGGGAAAACCCTTTAAACCCCCCCGTTGTAGACAATCAAAGTATTCGTCGTCAATTAGGTTTCCTTTTTTTTAAAAAAAAAAAACACAGATGTTACAATTATTTATTTTTTTTAATTTTGTGGGCAGCATAACCGGCTATATAAATTTTTTCCCATTTGTCAATTTCATATTCATTTAGGTATTCAGTTTCAAGTAAAAAAAAAAATTTTTAAATGTAATTATTTTGAGGTATTTTCCCAAACAAGATCATCTTCCTGGATAAAATTTTCCCCTGTTTTTTAATCTAAATAAAGAGAAATTACCATAAAAAAACGTTCCCCAAATATATGTTTGAGCCCCAATTTTTTTCAGCATTTAAAATATCATCAAAGCAAAAATTGTAATTACAACCTCCGAGAAGTCTGTATTTACCAAATTTTTTTTCTAATTTTTTAGTAGTAAATTTACCTGGTAAAATATACGACAAATCAAATTTTGAAAATGAATGTCAATTATTTCTAGTAAAACAGGGGTACTATGGCAAAGTGCAAAAGGGGTTTTTTTTAAAGCGACCATTATTGTTTTCAAGTTTTAAGCTTCAACCCAGGTAACAAATTTTTTTTAAAAAAAAATTTAAAAGAGAAATGATCAATTTTAGAGAGGGGGTCAAACCCGTTTTTTTTTATTTTCCCCCCTTTAAAATACTAGTATTACTGACAATATCCCACCTACTAAACTACCTCAAAATCTGATTAATTTTTAAACCCCGGGTTTATTTGTAAATCTAAAGGAAACTTAGCGTAAAAAAAAAAAACTTTAGGGGTTTTTCACAATTTTAATATTCCAAAAATTCTTTTTTAAAATTATCTTTTTTTAAAAAATTTGAAATCAAATCGTCAAAGTTTATAATTAGGTCAGAATTTTCAAAATCTTTATTTTTGGTCATTTTATCCTGCATTATCTTGGTTCTTTTAGCAGGATTTTTTGGGAAACAGGGACTTTTTTTGGGGGAAGTAATGTGGTAAATTTGGAAAAATACTAGGCACTGCATTTAACTTTAGTCTAGTTTTGGTAGGTACCTTTTGCATTGACCCATCTGGCAAGCGATAATCATCCTCTTAATTCACTTTCTACAAAATGCTTAGCGCAAACCACAGAATTTTTTGAGGGTGACCATGACTGTCTAGGAATATTCCTAAGCCAATGGGCTTTAAGGTTTTCGTCCTTTTGGGGAAAAGGGAAAAACAGATACAGCTGGTTCTCCTGCATCAAAAAAAGTTTTATAATTTTGGTTTGCACCCAGGCACACAACAAGGACTTGGCATGGTAAATTAATTAAATTGAGAAAATCCCGAGAAGATTCCCGGAAAAAAATAATAATAACAGTAACTAAATAGTATCTAATAAGCAGGACCAAGTACCTATGCAACGCAATAAAAAAAAATAAAAACCCCAACGAAAAAATTTCCCAAAAAAAGTATACCTACGTACTTACGGAAATTTTCCCCAAGCTAATTTTTTTCTTTTTTTTAAAAAAAAACTAAAAAAAAACCTTAAAAATTTAAAAACCAAACACGAATCATTAAAACACACTTTCAATTTTAATTTTTTTTAAAAAAAACACCACCACAAAATGTCAAGTTCATTTGCCGCCATTTATTTTTTAATACTTTTAACAGGGGACTTTTCACCCCCCAATATTCTTGTTTTACGCAATGTCTGGGGAAAAAAAAATTCCCGGGGGCACTCAAAAATTTCCCCAGTAAGACCTTTTACAGGTTTAGCCCTTTTTCTTAACAATATTTTCTTTAAAAAAAATTGGGTTTTTTCACAATAAAACAACAGGAAACGGGCCCCTTCAACGTAAATCATATGACTAAACAACAGCAAACGGTCGCTATATCTGAAGGCATAGTTGCCAGATTTCCTTGTTCACGGCTTGTTAAAGTGAAGTAGGGCTGTGGCTTAATATTATAGTACAGTTCACAGGGCAAAATAGAAGCTGTTTCGGTAACTAAAATTTAACTGACCTTCAGTCACATACCTATTAAAAAAAAAGGTTCATAGAACCTACAAAACCAAAATCCGTAGAAAAATTAACTTTTCTCTGTTTTTATATAAAAAAAACTATATATTTTTTTTTTCTAGAGATACAAATTTTAATTTAATTACAACTTAATCAAGATAATGTAGTTTCGCAGAAAAAAATCGAGAAACGGCTAAAATTGACAAGTTTATAAAAACTTTATAACTAGGATCTGTTTAAGGAAAGAAAGCTGACCTTTAGAAACCTAATTATTTATAACATGTCATTAAAACAAGCTTAAGGCGTACGCTCCGATGTGTCTTTTTTAAATCGCAGTATCGCAAATATCGGGGGAATCATTTTAATATTAATTTAATTTTCCCCGTTTTAAAAGAATTAAAAAAGGGTTAAAAACTTAATGTTTAATTCTTTATCTTGTATAGCTATGATTTCTATATAAATTTGGCAAAAAGTGTGAAAAAAAAAAGGGGGTTAAAGAAAATTAAAAACAAAAGCTGTTAGAAAAAACCCCATACGTCACGGTCTCATATGGCAAACTAAAAATGAGACCGTGACGTTCGGTGTTTTTCCCCCTTCGTCTCGGGGGGGAAATTCCCGCCAGACGTGCGTATTTCTACGACTTGCTTGCCCCCCTCTCCCCCAACTACTTTACTTCAAGAGTGAGATCGCGCGTACAGCACCATAGTTAAAGCCGTTTTTCACACTTTTCGCGAAATTTATATGGATCAAGGATAGACAAGTTATAAAATTGAATTTAAAATTTAATAACTCGTGTACTACATTCAAATCGAGAAATCACAGTTAAGACGCTGAGTCGTCCATAATGTTACTGCAAAATATCCCAACTGCGGTTTTTAAAAAACACACATTGGACAACGTCCGTCTTTAGTCCGATTAAACTGTGAGATCTACGCGGTTGACCCCCCGAGACTCTGTTTTTGGGTTCTCAGGGGCTTCAGTCCGGTGAACTGAACTTGGGCCAGACAGAAGCCCGCGTCTTGCTTTGTTTCTAAGCGACTTTTTCAACGGGGGTTTATAGTATATGGTTCGGTGGGTCTTTTCCCCCAAAGAGGGCACGCCGACGCGCGTCACGCTCTTGGCGCCCGTTCTAGCGTTTTTAATGTGTTATGTACTATTCCGGTAGGGCAAAATCTGTATAGTATGGGGGGATTTTTTGGATCTTCTACAGAGTCCCCCCACGCCACACCTATTTTTAAGTCATCGGGGGGGTTTTAAAGACCCCCTTTTTTTTTATTATGATTTTTTGAAGAGAGAGTACCAGACTTGGCACCCTCCTGGTTCTGGGGGTTCCAGCGGGGAACCGTCCAGAAGTTTTTGGCAAAAAATCAGTGTCTAAAAGTTGGGGCAACTACCGGGGGCCCCCGTGATCCGCGTAGCTGGGAGCGAGCGGTCCGGTTTAAAAGGGTTTAAAGTCTAAAAGTTAAATCTTGACGGGGGCTGGGTTTTTGGGGGGAGTGTTTATGCTAGGGGGGCCCCCTTTTCGCCCCCTCTGTAAAATATTGGGGGCTTCCCATCTGGTCATACAGGGGTAGCGTGGAAACCCGCCTCGCACGCTGTTTCTGGGGGTTGAAAAAGGCGCCGCGCGGTCTTGCCTCGGGGCCCCCCCACGGCGAGATGCAGGCCCTGATTCCCCTTTCCCTTTTTTTTTGGCCGCGCCCCGGGCCCTTTAGGAACCTGCCAGGCCGAAAAAGGTAAGGGTGTCGTCAAAAATTTCCCCCCTTTTTTTGGCTATGACGGCCTCATTATGGGCCTCCCCAAGGGGCCAAGGAAAGGGGGGTGTCTGGTATCTGCCTCCCCACCAAAGTCAAAAAACGGGGTTGATTCATAATGTATTTTATTATTAAACAAAATCGGATTTTTTAAAATAAACAAAATAAAATATACTTTTTCCTTTTAACAGAAATCACAGGACTATAACTTTTAATTTCTTATACAATAAAAAAACCCCTAGAACACCAGTTCTAATAAACTAGGGCAACCGTTTCCCTAAAGGTAAAAAAGAAAATATGAGCCTCGGCCCAACCAGTTAACCTGAATTTCGCAGTCACTCAATTAGAGAAAAATAATTAACAAACAAGAAAAAAAAAAAATTAAATTATTTTAAGTAACTTGATTAAAAAAAGGAATAAACAAAATAGTGACTTAATTTACAAAATTTAAAGTTAGATAATTAAATTGAACACAATAGAAAAAATAGATTCGGTTTATAGCTTTGGGTCGTAGGAGACAAGCACCACTGTTTTTGGCGGCCGATGTTGTTACAAAGGCCTGCTAAAACGCACTGCCTTATTTTCCAATCTCGCTGGTATTTATAGGATTCCCTGACAACTGCATTTAAAAAATGATTATCACGAAGATCAGTCTAAAAGTGTCTAAGTTATAAATTTAAAAAAAAAACTTGTAAATTTTAGCGGTTTTCTCTTTAATTAGGATAAAAATTTTTACTTAAAAAAAATGGCTAATTTTTTTTATAAATAACAAAGCTAACTATGGTACGCATTTTGGTTTTTTAGCTTCTATTCATAACTTTTTAACATAAAGCACTTGCTGTTAAATTTTAATTACCAAAAAAATCTCTTTCATCTGTGCAATTAATCTTTAAATTAGAACGGTATATATTACTCCCAAAAAAATTAAATACAAACCAACAAAACAACTTCTCAGTTTGTATTTTAAACCAAGACCACTTAAGTAGTTGACATCTGCTGTTGCAGTTTCCATTCATAGTCGTTAAATTTTACGACAAATACATTAAAATAAAATACTTTTAAGCGTTACTTTCCTTGATTTACTTTAAGTGCCATTTTCAATTTAGAACTCGGTAACGTAAAGGTATGTTATTGCATATGCTTTTAATCACAATAATGGACTTTTGCTTTTTAGCTTTTTACCCTGATTTAGATTTTTAAAAATACTACTCGCTTATGTAAAAACACATAAAAAGGGTAAAAATATTTTTGTTACTAATAAAAAGTTCCTGTTTTATTTCTTTAATTTCTAGAAATTACTACCAGGCCTTTTATTTCGTTCAGTAAAAACATATAGCTTTTAAGTTCTAGTATGATATCTTAAATTATAAAAAGCCGTTTTTGGGAATATTAATACCATTACTATCACTTTAGGTTGTTAGTGTGTTAATTTTGATTTTTTAAATAAAACACAATGTATATAGGATATTCCTTATATAAAACATGTTATATATCCCATAACTATCTTTGTTGCTTTTCGAGAAAATGATTATTGAAAATTTCCAACCCACCGCAAATTCTGCAGTTATATGACAAAAGAAAAGAATGTCGTAAAAACCTATACGTTTAATTTAACTCTATCTGCTGAGGCCATAATCATACTACTTTACCGGAACTGCTGCAAAAATTGACTTTTTCAATAATGTTACTTCAAAAATTTTAATGGCTTGCCATATATAAAACATTAAATTTAAATTAGGCATAACTTCCTGAACATTGATTGGTTGGAGATTTTCAATCGTCATTTTTCTGAAAACCAATAAAGATGGGTACAGAATATCACAAGTTTTATGTCGGAATGACTTTAAAAAAATAATTCTAAAAATATACAGGGTGTTCCATTTAAAATATTAAAATTCACGGCACTTTTGTTTAAACCGAAAGTAATAGGAATACGTTTTACAACACAAATCGGTATATACCATCGGCTTAAAGGTAAAAGTCAGTAAGTATAATTCTTTTTAAAACTTCTTTATAGCTTGCTGTAAAAGTTCTATCATATTAAAACACTTATTAACCGTTTTTATGACTACTTGTGAAAAAATAAGTGTTTACTATCGCTATTAAAAAATAGTGACCAAATTTCCAACGTTTTTGTTGCTAAAATTTACCTTAAATATCATTATTAATTTTTGGCATTTGTGATTTTTAGTTTAAAGCGAACACCTTAATCTTGTTTAAATATGGAATACTTAACCGTAGCGGAAAAAATTGAAATACTTTTTATTATTGGTGAATTTGGAAGAAGTGTACCTGCTGCTATAACATCGTATGCAGATCCTTTCCCAACAGAACACTTCGTCGCAGATAAGGAAAAAAAAACCGAGCAACTGTAACTGACAATAATAATGAAATTGGGTGTTGCAGCAGTAGCGTAGATCCCATTGTATCTTCTCGAAGACTCTCTGATGGCTCTGGGAAAAATTTTAAAACAAGCATTTTAAGAATACTAAACCTCCACAAATGCCACCCATATCAAATATCATTACACCAAGAACTACATGGAAATGATTTACCGGATAGCGGATATTTTGGAATGGGCAGGCCTCCCCAAATGAAACAATGCAGATTTTCTCCTTAACGTCTTGTTTTCTGACGAATCTGGTTTACCAATCATGGGTCGGTAAACAGGCACTAATTGGCCCCTATTTTAATAATGTTGCACTAGATATAATCGCAATTTTCCTGATCAGAAATTATCAGACTTTTAAAGATCCAACTATTTTACAAAGAAATCTATGTGGTTTCAACATGATGCTTCAACAGCTCATTATTCAAAAATACCCGGGAAGCATTAATTTAGACTACAGAGATCGCTAGATTGGTAGACTAGGAAAACATAATTGAACATATTAGAAAGCTTGTCAAAATATCAACATAGAGACTTACTTCGATGTCATGAATATTTCATTACAGAACTTAAAAGTGCATTGCACTTGACATTTATTTAAATAATTTTCCTATTTTTAATTTTAGTCGTTTAAATGACTGGACTGCTTTGTACGACTTAATTTCCAACCAGCCTTTTAAAAAAAGTTAATAAAATTAAAAAATTCTTTTTCCAAAAATAAAATTGTTATAATTTTTATCATTTCTAGACATAGGTTAAAAAAAATGGAGTTTTAAATTAATTTCGATATTTCTTTTAAAATTAAGATCGGGTTAAAAGTTTTAAATCAAAGTTGCCCCCCTTTTTGTACGTGGATTAGTTTTTATATACAAAATGGGGGTTTTTCTATTTAAAAAAAACGAAGTTTATATGGTCATGACCTTAAAATTTACAGGTTCACAAACTAGTAATACCGTTGTTGCCCCTTCATTTTTTAAACAACTTTTTACTTCAAACATTTTTAAATGTGCCGCTTTCCCGGTTATTCGCCTGTCTCGGGAAAATGGACAACCCTGTATATATATATATATATATATATAATATAAAATATATATATATATATATATATATATAAAAATATATATATATATATATATATATATATATAATTATATATATATATATATAAAATATAATAATAATAATAATATATATATATTAATATAAATTAATATATATATATAATATATATATATATATATATATATATATATATATATATATATATATATATATATATATAAATATATATATATATATATACATATATATATATATATATATATATATATATATATATATATATATATATATATATATATATATATATATATATATATATATATATATATATATATATATAGGGGGGTCCATGAGGAGCATATTTCAAAAAATTTTGAAATATATGGGTGACCCAAAAGTAAGTTATTGTTATATTTCCTATACCTAAAACTGACCGTTTCTAGAAATTTAGAGAAATTTAAAAATACAGACCATTTTTAAAAAATTGTTTACACCCTGTAACATATAACGAGCTGCTCGTAATTAAATTTATTCCAGCCCGGGTTTAAAGTTAAATATCACATAAAGATTTACCTTAATATTATACAGGGTGTTGAAAAAATTTCCCCCAAAGTTTGGACACACATTTTTTAAAACTTCCTTAAGTTAAATGGAACACCCTGTATTTAGTGGCCTATTTTGACGCGGAACTAAATTATTTTAAAACTGTATTAGGGTCTCCTATCCTATTTTTCTTTTTTAAAAGGCGTTTTTATATTTGACTTATCATTTATCTTAAAAATGGAACGCCCTGTATTGTAATTAAAAAAATTTTTTATTAAGGATCACGTAGATTCTTAAAAGCAAAATTTTTGAAAATAAGAATATCTCAAGTAAAATGCAGGCAAAATAATAACTCTAATTTATTGTCATTTCTAAAATATTAAAACATTCTTAAATGAGGATCGAAATATGGTAAAAAAACACACCTGTCCTAATTGTTGAGACGAAATATGGTAAATTTCTCTTCTTTCTAAGCAAATGTATCAGACTTAATTTTTCAACAACGGATTATTTTACCGACATAACTTTTAGTACTACAGTGGCGAAAATCCTAATATTTTTGGAACCCTTGATCACCAGCACAGATGGTCTGTTAACGTGTGGGGTGAAATAATTGGAACACGAGTAGTTATATGTTACAGGGTGTAAACAATTTTTAAATTATGGTCTGTATTTTTAAATTTCTCTAAATTTCTCAGAAACGGTCACCTTTAGGTATAGGAAATATAACAATAACTCACCTTTATTTGGTCTATAGTATCTAAAAATATTAAAAAATATGGGGTGTTAAATAAGAAAAAATATAACTTTGATATGTACTTTTTTTTGGGTCACCCTGTATATTTCAAAATAATTTTGAAATATACATAAATTTGGAATATCTCTTTATTGCTTCGTACTCAACATTAGGATTTAATTTCATCCTTTTGTAGAACTATGTACCACAAATTTGTTTAAACTCCTGTTTTTATAGCTTCCATTTCTACTTTGTCTGATCTTCAATATATTCCTCAGTAGACATTCATTTTAAGCAAATTTGTTTATTATTTCTGAATACTATATCACAAACACAAAATATTATCACAACAAACAACCACAATATTACCCCCATTTTTTTCCCCTTTCCAAAAAAACACCAATGTAATGTACTTTTGATTATTTACAAGCATAACGATACAACACTGGACACCTTATTATACCCTTAGACTGCTCTTTACACTTAAAAACAAAATCAAAAGCAACCTGGTCTAAGTTCACCCCCCCCCAATTCAGTTATATCTCCAGAGAAGCACCATATATGGCGCTCAAAGGGATAAACTGAATTATACTTGTTCAAAATAGAAAACTCGCTCTGTTTATTTTCCTGTCCTATAGGTTATGGTAAGTTATTAGATGTTTTTATTATTTGCAAAGAATTCACAAAGGATGAAAACGAACTTATACGAGATATGTTTACAAATAATTTTAGTAATAAGAAAAAGTATACTTTATTATACAGGGTGACTCATATGTTATTTATTAAAAGCATATATATGTGTATCTTTTTGGCTAAAGCTGCCGCAATATGTTATCCAATAATTTGGTGTGTGCAAGAAAATAATAAGAATTTCTTTATATGTATCAATTCACAAACTGCATAAAGAAAAGTTAAACATTTTACCAAGTATAATGATATTTTTTTACATCTCTTTTCTTTAAAAATAAATTGCCAACTTTTAAAATACTCCTACACACTTTTACCTGGAGCAAAGACACGCAGGAATAAAAGGTTACATGGAAATTGATAAAATTGTTTAAACAAGGCACACAGTAGTGCGCCAGGCCAGTGTCGCACGCACCTAACGCATGCAGTGTGATTATTACACGAAAAGAGTCTTTCCCCATCATAACTTTGTTATCGTTTCACAAAAAGGTACGTGATTGGGTACGTAAATTAACATAAGTATTTAAATTACTTAAAAAAAAAATAAAAAGTTATGTTAAATTATTTCTAAGACATTCGATTTTGAAAATCACCCATTCTACTACTGACTGACTGACTGACACTTATTCATTGACTTATCAAAATTCTGAAGCACTTCCTGAGGGAATATTATTAAACTTGAACTTTGGTATGTAAGTAGGTTTTAAGACAGAGGTAAATGAGAAAATTCTAAGAACTACACGTTTTTACTCGAAACAATCTGAAATAGGACGCCAATATCGTATATTTGGGGGTATTTTAGAAGTTTGCAATTTGATCAAATCTGAGATTTAAATGCTATAATTAATTTAGGATTTAAAAGAAAATAGCTACATTATATCTATAAGACCCCAAACCCTAATTTGCTTGAAAAATAAATAACTTTAAAGTCATTACAGAACTTTGTCAATCTTCATAAGTAAAACTTTTAACAAACTCATGCATTGAACAAATTCATTGAACATTGAAAAAAAAATATCCTACCAAAAAAAATAATGAAAAATATAAGCCAATTTCCAATATAAAAATCTTAAAGTGCTAAGATTTGACGTGACAAGCTTTTTACTGATCTGTTTGTATTAACGAAAAAACTGTGTGTATTAATAAAAAAATAAAAACATTCATTAATACAGGTAGATCGGTTAAAAACTGGACAAGTCAAAAAAGAATCTGGCCTTATTTTGGATCTCAGTACTCTAAGAGGCCGGGATTTTTGGATATAAACTTGGACCCTCTTTTACATAAGTGCTTTTATTTATTACAAAATACTACGTTACCCTAGACTATAAAATTAGGCATTTTTATATAAAAAGAATATATATTTCATACAAGGTATTTGTTCTTATCGTGTACAAGGTTTTTACCTGTCTTGTCCACAGGGTGCACGATTTAATAATGAACCAACAAATATACAGTCTAGCCGGACTAAATATAATATATTATGTCAGTTATTATTATAACCTATAGGAATTGTGTAACTTGGCAGTAACTCATACAGCGTGTCCCTCCAAAAAGTCATTTTTAGATACCGGGTTAACCAAAATTATATGACGGTTATATTTACATTTTTTTCCAGTCATACATAGCTTCAGTATGACTGGAAAAAATTATAAATAAGACCGCCATATAATTTTGGTTCACCCGGTATCTAAAAATGACTTTTTTGGAGCGACACGCTGCATGTATAAATGATTTACTGCCAAGTTACGAAATTCCTATAGGTTATAATAATAACTGACGTAATATATTATATTTAGGCCTACTGGACTATAATTTTGTTGGTTCATTAATAAATCGTGCACCCTGTAGGACATGATAGATAAAAATCCTGTACACGAAAAAAAAAGTACCTTGTATGAAATATATATTCTTTTTATATAAAAAATGCCTAATTTTATCAGTCTAGGGCAACAGACAGTAGTTTGTAATAAATAAAATAAATATTTTTAAGAATTTTTGGCTTTATATTATGGTATCACCCTGTATAGCTACAAGGTTGGCGCAATGAAAAAAAATGCTTATTCAGACTTCCATAATAAAATACAAAAATTTCAAAAAAAATCTGTCGGTGACTCAAATCCATAAGAAGTGTGACATGTCCTTTACTGCAAACGGTTAAATCTATCGTTTTAAGGTATTTCCATAACTGTCATTACATGAGTCTCAAATAAAAGAGTTTGCGGGGAAAATTATCAAAAATAAAACGAAGTTACTCTAAATCCAACATGGCGGACTCCCAAAGATGGTGGACTATGTTTTTTTTTATATTACGTTTCGCTTGTACAGTCCATAAAATGCAAGGTAGTATTTTCCACCATGCCGTTAACAATTTAGGCTCAAAACTTTTTGCTGCTGGTCAGGCATACGCAGCCTTAAGTAAAGTCAAATCACTAAAAGGCCTCCTTATTAAAGAATTGATTATACTAATTTAACAGGCAAACGACCAGTTAACAATGACGCATTAAATGAAATGAACAGAAACATGTCCATCGATAGCTAAAAAAATAAAAAATAAATTAATTGTAAACAAACATTTTTAAAAACAAGCTTTTGTTAACATGTTTTTAAAAGAAGCAAATAAACTTTAAATTAAATCAAACCCATCAGTTTATTACATTGCACAATTTATATGGTAAAAAAGCTTGTCGCCAAATTTAATTTACCTGTGTAGATAACCAACAATACAATATGTAACTTGATCTTGACATAAGTAATTCCGCTTTTAAATGCTTTTAATAATTTTACAAAATAGGTCAATCCCGCGACAAGTGTAATGTAATAAATTGATGGGATTAATTTTTTTTTTTTTTATCATATAAATGAAAGCCTTATTTTAAGAACGTTTTTTATTAATAACTTATTTATGTTTTTTTTACATTTTTTCATTAGTTAAAATTAATTAAAAACTGCTTTAATTACCAACCCTAAAACCGGGCATTTTCAGACTCATGTTAATAAGAACTCTTTTAATTCTATAATATCGCCTAAGTAGTCAGGGCTTATTTAAAGTGTTGCAAGAATAAAATTAATACCACATATATTTTTTCCCTGTTTTGGGGATCAGCTTCCATTTTTTCTTCTTACACGACCATAATCGAGCCGCAACTGTCGTAACTGTAAGTGCAATATTATATTAAAATCTACCTTATCCCAAAACACAAATCAATTATAATACTGTTAGCAGTACGCTACATGGGACATCATAAGCGCATTTACGTGTTGCGGCTAATGAGGCTAACGAGAATTCATAGTTAACCCGTTGACACTTCCTGCTGCATACTGCAACGTCCCTTAAATTTAAAGTTGACTTTAAACGAGCCTATTTAAGGGAAATTTAGAAATTATTGTTCGTGGTGGCTGCATAAATAGGAATATACATACTAGACAGTGTAAACATAAAATAACAATGTAATTAAATTTTTTATTGCATTTAATATAAACAACTACTTATTTCAGCGACTTGATGGCAACTTTTTTACTTTCTTTTATTCTATTAACTTTAAAGTAAATATAATAATTTGTTGTTTTGTATAATTTAATATAAGGAAATAACACAATTCCCGGTATATGAAAAACCTTCATTTATTTATACCGGGGGACATATAACAGATGATACATTTTTATTTAAAAAGATATTATTCGAAAATTGGGAGGGTTTCTGTAGTGGATAGGTGACCTCTTTTAGGACTTTATAATTTACTTTAGAAGTTACTTCTGCTTCCTGCTTAACCGGAAGTAACTAAAATATATTTATTTTAAAACATACAGGGTGGATATTTTTTAAGCTTACCAGATTCATCTTAAAATTGTCTTCTTATCTATTAATTTTAATGTGTTTATCTTAAATTATAAGACCTTACATTTGCTTTTAAAATGGCGTCAAAAATAATTTATTAAAATAAGATTAAGTAGGCCATAATATGCAGATTTTCCATATTTAAGTGTAGTGTGCTGTCATTTCGTAAGAACAGGTGATATTTTGGAATATGTTTTCCATTGTTTTGGCCTGGTTAATGTCTGTTTACGGTGATCATATTTTGAAAAAAAAAACTCCTAAAGCAGTACTTTAAAAAATAGAATAGCATACATGCATATTTTATTTGTCCGTTCTATAAAACAATTATTTTTTGAATGATGACATTTATTGAATGATGACTAACCAGAACTAACCGAATAAAAAATATCTGTCAGTGTTACACTGGAGGTTTTAAATCGATATTGATGATCGATTCCATTAAAAAATGGTATAAAACGATTATTTTATATAATTGGCAAATAAAAGGATGCCAATTCTATTTTATTTTTCAAATAATTGCTATCTGGTCAGTCTCTACTGACATTACCCGGGCCAAAACAATATAAAGCATACTGTAAGTATATCATTTGTTCTTTCGAAATCACAATACGCTTTGATATAATCCAAGTTGTATATCATTGCCCACCGAAGTTTTTTTAAATAAATTATGTTTCAACGTCATTTTAAAATCAAATGTTTAATTATAACAATAAAATGGGCGGAAAGCCATAAAATGTGGTTAAAAAAATAAAAAAAAAGTTAAACAGAAACTTGCAAAAATAAATTGTTAAGTCCTTTAAAAGGCCAACTATCCGCTATAGAAACGTCGCCAATCTTTGTAAATAAAAAAGAAGTTAGCTGTTACATATCCGCTGGGTCACTCAGTATATTATGTAACATTTTTACTGTATTTTAGGACAATAAGGTTTTAATGCCCCACGAAGAAAAATGTCGTTTTGTGATAAGTCAGAAAACAATATCAATATCATTACCCTTTATTTGTTTTTTAAATTTGGAATAAATAAAGAGCTAACAATCAAACATTTTTTTTAGCAGGGGCTCAAGTTAATTTTTTAACAAACTAGAGAAACCTTGTATTATTATATTTTCGGCCGAGTGATGATCGCGTTGTTAAATTTAGCAATGGACTTAGCAGTTTAGAATGTTTAACAAAACGTCATTGTCAGTGTTATTCAATAATTTTAGTAGGCAACCAGTCAAAATCTGACATTTTGTTAAACATTCTAAACCGCTGTCAACTTAGCAAATTGTTAAAAGTTAACAACGGTTTAGAATGTTTAACAAAATGTCAGATTTTAACAGGTTGTCTACTAAAAATCATTTAACAATACAATGACGTTTTGTTAAACATTCTAAACTGCTAAGTCCATTCAAATTTAACAACCGATCTCACCGCTGTTTGTGTAGTTATTTTTATTCTAAATATGATTTCTGTGTAAAATATGTCATGTAAACTGTCATGTAAAAAAAATTAGAATTGACATTATAAAGAAAGTATCAAACATTTTTTATGTTCTTTAAAATAGATCATAGCTTAAACCATCATTTTTAGGCAACCCATTTGTACTTTTATTTACATCTTTGATAAAAAATAGTTTACATCCGGTTGGCAGTTGGGTGGTCCTTTAATTTATATATTAAACTATAAGACCTTTCATTTTCAATGATGTTTTTAAACCATTACGTTAGTACCTAAAGACCTTAAATAAATTTTATTTGATATTTTATAAATGATCCAATTGGTTTAATGTGTCTATCCAGATCAGTAACCATAATACATTATTTCTCAAATAATAATATATAAACATATATATATATATATATATATATATATATAATATATATATATATATATATATATATATATATATATATATATATATAAAATAATAAATTAATAATAATATTATATTATATTATATATATATATATATTATATATATATATATATATATATATATCAAATCCCCACGATAAAACGCCTCGTCATTGAAAGGACGTAACTGAACTAAAGACGATAAAATCTTAATCTTAATAATAATAAAATCTTTAATGTTTTGTAGTGTTTTTATTAAAACTATCTGTTAAAACTATTTACAAACTTATATTAAAAACCCTAAAATGGGGTGAATGTGTTTTGTGTAAAAATTGGACTATTTACACGAAGATGTGTCTTTTCATGGTAAGTTAGGTTCTGTTTGCTAGGCGATGTTTTTACCAAGGTCAGTGGGTAGATTTACAATAGCCTGAAGGAAAGTAACTAGACCAAAGGTTTTTATGCATTTACCTGTTTTATTATTTTTATTAGAATATTATCGAATTTATTAGTGTGTGAGTAGGTTTATAATATTGTGGAAAAATTATACATTATACAAAAGGATCTTCTAATATTTTAGGTTTCCCTCAGATCCAATAACAAGAAACATTTGGTTTTCTTTGTGAATTGAAGAGGGACAACATTTCAAACCACCCTGTGCTATGTAGACCATTTTGATCCATAGGAGATTTTGATTAACAAACAATAGCAAATATTTAAGGCCTGGAGCCATCCCAAAATTTTACATCATATATTTAAATCAACTGTTGATGGAAGGTAATTATTATAGACTAATACATTCAAATTATTTTAACGTTGTTTTGTATTTTACGAATCTTCGTAAACTTTGGTTCTTGATTTAAAAAACACATCATTTTTTGGTGTAGGTCTATCTAATAACGTTTAAGCTTTTATGTTTAAAACTATACATCTCTTTGACCTATTCATTTTTAACTTAATTAATATAACTGTTTTTTTTTAGCCTGACTCACTTTACTTGAGACTTCAGGGAAAGTGAAAGGGTATGTAATTAATATGGTCTTACAAAATCAGCAAAAGTTTTCTAAAGGTTTTCACATATTTTTTTTTTTTAATTTAATTAACTTTTAGGGATGAAGATATATCCATGGATAATTGGGTGTATGATTTATCGAAAAATTTGACCACAGCGAGCGCTGAAATAAATTTTTAGCTGTCCCCAAAATATATTTTGCAACATGCCAATAAAATTTTTTCGAAATTTTGAAAGATAATGCTTCATTTTGAGATTTTCTAAAAAAAACAAATTTGACAGCAAAAAAGTCACGTGATCATCCTTTTAGGTGCCACAGATTAACATGCATGGGGATCTTGAAACCGAAAGGGTAAAGTCGGTTAAATTAGGTGCCGGCATTTAGGTGCCTAAAATATGCCGTTTGAAAGTTGTAAGATTCCGAGTACTTCCGGAGATATCCGGAAAACCAAATTTGCCGATTTTGTTTTAATTTTTTTTTTCTGACGTTATTTAAAGAGATATGGAAAAATAAAAGACAATTTTTCATGGCCACTCTACAAAACAGCGTTGAGAGATTATTTTTTTAAATACGGCACTCAATTGTTCATTGCATTTTTTTTTTTTGAAGCAGTTATAATCCCAATTACAATGATGTATAACACTTAATGTTTTTCTGTTAAATAAACATATTTTTCATAAGAGACAATGAGTTAGACAAGGAACGCACAACATTTCTTATAGGGGCGTTTCATATTTGTTAAAATATTAAGTGTTATACATTTTGTTATTGGAATAATAAGGGGTTCAAAAATGAAATAAAAAAAACCCGGTCCGTATTTAAAAAAATAAAGTTGATAATGATTTAACGAAAACGAAACGTCGTGCGGAAAATCTCTTCTCGTTTTGTAGAGCTTAAAAAGTGACCACGGAAAGTATCTTTTGTTTTTCCATATCTCTTTAAATAACGTCAGAAAAAAAAAAAAACGAAACGGCCAATTTCGTTTTTTTTTCGAATATATCCGAAAGTACTCGAATTATCAACTTTCTAAAGTGGATATGGTTAGTTACGTAAATACACAACTTTGCCATAATTTAACCGACTTCATATCTCTTACGGTATCCGAATCCCCATCTCCTCAATCTATGGCACCCTGTATACATTATTTGGCATTATTTTTCAAACAAAATTTTGGCAAAAAAATTACCAATTTTGGGGAAAAATTTTCCCATTTGATGCGGACTTTATGGACACTGTATATTATCTTAGGAATAAGTAGATAATTTTTATTTTGCCTTATATCTAATATTTTATGTTATTTTTTGTGTACCGTATATAATAAAAAGTATCCCCAGTTTTTGTCTTTTTTATTAATTTGTGGCCCTCATTATTCTTAATTTATAGGAGAAAAGAATTTTGTTTAAATAACCAATATACCAAAAATATTTTATGTTTTTTTAGAATAAAATATTTTATAACTATTTATGTTGCTAATCAATATTTTTTTTAATAAACTAAAATTAAAAGGATCACCATAATTAGAACGATTTAAAAATTAATTTTTAATAAATTTATATCTAATCGAAACTTCTAACAAAACCATACGCCACTGGTCGAAACTGCAAGGCTCCGTACAATGTTGCCTTGATCAGTCCTAATTTATCTTCTATCCTTTTTCCCCTTATATGATTTTATTGATAATGTCTGGGACAAAACAAAGTGTCAGTTATTAAATGTTAAGTCTTTTTCTTTCTTTCGTCTGAAATATATATATATATATATATATATATATATATATATATATATATATATATATATATATATATATATATATATATATGTATATATGTATATATATGTATATATATGTATTATATATATATATATATATATATATATATATATATATATATATATATATATATATATATATATATATATATATATATATATATATATATATATATACAGTATTCCAAGGTGTTGAAGAAAAAACTTTTTTATTTTTGATTTTATCAAAAAAAGTTTTTGATAAAAAATTTTGTTACTTTTGATAAGATTGAAATAGAAACATTTGACATATTTTATACGGTGTTTAGAAAATTGAAAACTTAAAATGGTACAAGAGTAAAGGCATTTATTTGTGAAGATATGGAAATAAGTTATAGGGTTGTTCAAAATTAAAAGGAGTCTCAATACAATTTTCAAAAAAATCGGCCTACTTTTATTTATTTGTGATTACATTTATTTTAATATCAATTTAAATTTTTATTATTAATTTTATTAAATTCTTTGCTGTTAAGTAAGATGACGTTTGGCGGCTAATAAATTATAAAAGCGAAGTGTCAATAAAGCTTGTCACTATCAACGCCTACTAGTACAAAAAGAGTTGTTAATTTGGAATTACATAATATTAAAATAATTTTATCAAAATTAAAAAAAACTAGGCCGATTTTTTGAAAAATAATATTAGGAACTATCTTTATTTTGAAAACTTTTTCTAGTAACTTATTTCCATATCTTCTCAAATAAATGCACTTGACTCTGAACCATTTGTTTTTCAATTTTCTGAATACGCGTATAAAATTTGAAATGTTTTTATCCCAATCTTACTCTAAAAAGTAGAAAAATTTTTTTTAAGTAGTTTTTTTTGATAAAATAAAAAATAAAGAATTTTTTTTACATTCAACACCTTTTCCGTGGACGTATGGTGTCCACGGAAAAGTGTTAAAAAAACTTTTTTTAATTAGCAAAAGGTACTTGTAATAAAAATGTTTTATGAGGGTAAGATTGGGATAGACAATTTAACATATTTTATACGGTATTCGAAATTGAAAAACTTAAAATGGCAAGGTAAAGGCATTTTTGAAAAAATAGAAATAGGGAAAAAGTTGTTCAAACGTAAAAGGTAGTTCAATACCAATTTTTAAAAAAATCGACCCACATTTATTTATTTGTGATTAAAATTTTATTATCAATTAACTAATTCCAAATTTTGATACTAGTAGGCGTTGATAGTGACAAGCTTTATTAATACTTCGCTTGTATAATTCATTAGCCGCAGTAAATTTGATAATAAATTGATATTAATAATTTAAATCGATATAAAAATAAATTTAATCACAAAAAATTAAAGTAGGCCGATTTTTTCGAATATTGGTATTAGAGACTACCTTTTAATTTTGAACAACTTTTCTTAGTAACTTATTTCCATATCTTCTCAAATAAATGCACTTTACTCTTGTACCATTTTAAGTTTTCTTAATTTTCTGAACACCGCGTATAAAATATGTTAAATGTTTCCATCCCAATCTTACTCTTAGAAGTAGCAAAATTTTTTATCAAGAGTAGCTTTTTTCGATAAAGTCAAAAATAAAAAGTTTTTCTATTCAACACCTTTTCCGTGGGCATACTGTTTATATATATATATATATATATATATATATATATATATATATATATATATATATATATATATATATATATATATATATATATATATATATATATATATATATATAATAACTTTAATTTTTATAGTAAATATCACATGTTTACTGTGTGCTATTGGAATTTTATTCTAACCTTAGGTAAATAAACTAAACTACATTATTTTGTTATTACTTTTTTTTAAAAATTGTGATTAAATTTTTATATACCTACTATCTTTTTTTTACTAAATTCTGTTAAAAAATGTGGTTGTTCTACGAAGTCGCTGTAATAATTGTTAGAAAACGACATTGATAGAAAACAAAGTATTTTGTTTCCTTATATCTACGGTAATATGTACTATCCCCTAGTAATGGACTACTTAGTATTTTTACTACAGAGTAGGTCCCATCTTTATAGCATTTAGTTAGATTTATATAAAAAGTCAACTACTTAAAAGAGATTAAATAATGCGTAAATATTTTACCCAATTTAAAATCCACACCTTTACAACTTAAATAGATGTTGGACTCCTATTTGCGGAAAAAATTAAATACCTATATTTACCGTTATCTTTTATTGCTCTAAAAAATACTTAGGCAAGTTAACCCTGCAAGTTACATAAAAAACCAAAATCAAGGTAAATCCTTTGGCCTATTATTCTTTTTATAGTTCGTGTCCGTTACTTTTATGATACGACCTTCAACAGTTTTTAACTTTTTAAAGGGCAACGATTTAAACTCTTTAAACCCTAAAGGTACAATAAACCACCCTTATAAAATTTGTCCTTACATTAAAAAGGGTTTTTTTACATTTTATTGCTGTTTTTTACCAATTTCAGGCACAAATTATTTTGCAGAAAGGTTAGTCTGTACCTAAATTTTAAAGAGAAACAAACACTCTTAAAACTCAAATATACTCTACTATAGTATCCTTTATCAGTAGTGTGGTGAAATGCTTATAGGTTGTGAGAATTATTGTATCTATTAGTGTGTGTTATCTTAAGAAAACATGAACTTTTGAAATCACACTTAAATGTGGTGACAGATTAATGAGTTAATTTTTGTGTAACAACTTAATTTTGCCAAGTTATGTGAAAATTATTAATTTAAAAGGTTTAAACCAGTTGTTTCCATAAAAATTTTGCTTTGTATATAATAATAATTAGGTATAATATTTAAAATAATAAAATAAGAAGAAGATCAAGACAACACACGTAGTAGGATAGGTTAACTACCTCGTTAAAAAACCAATTTAATAGGGATAATTTTAAAAAATATTGTTTTAAAAAAAAAAATGTTAATTCTGTAGGACTTATTAAAACTATATCGGTTGTGTTAATAATATAAAATTGGTTTATTTTTATTGCTTGAAAATAAAAAGCTTAACGGAAAGTTTTGTCACCGAGAAAACCATTCTTTAAAATTTTGTCAACTCGCATATTTTAAAGTAACTAGATTTAAGAAAACAACTAAATATTTG
>JAHBCN010008522.1:0-38614 GCA_019359885.1 Listronotus oregonensis | reverse complement strand
TTTATGGCTGTTTGACAAAAAAAAAAAGTCCCCAGAATAGCACTAAATAGGTGTTAGCAAAGTAAACTAATGATCTTGACCGCAATATATAAAATTGGGTTTTTAAAACAACGAGGTTATTGATTTAAAAATGGTTCTTGGGAGCATCAGCGTCATCTTAATTTAATGAAATTTTGGGGGCCATTTTGTAACACTGAGATGATGATCCTTACCTTTGCAACCCACAGTTATTGTCTAGCAGCCAATGGAGGAATACTTGAAAATTATTTTTATTTATTTATATTTATTGAAGCATGTTGACATTATAAAAGCCAGAGTTTTTGAGATTTGTTACTTTAGTTTAGTTTCCCTTATTTTGTCTGCATAAATCCCTTTTTAATATTTTCGCTGATATGATATAAAGCATTAAATTTAAAAATGACAATGTTAATTAAAAATTTAAAAGGTTTTTTTTATTGTTGTTCACAAATATGAGGCGATAATAAAGTAACAATTTTTAAAAATATATTTGAATCTAACTTGCAAACGGTGTAACCGACAAATCTAAAGTTTAAAGTATGGACGTAGATTTGCATGCTTTTTTTAATAAACTTTAATAGAGTTTTTCACTAAAAATAATAAGGAAAGCCAATAATTAACCAATGAATGCAACACCCGGTATACAGAAATTAGACAGACATGTTTCGATATGATGATTTTTATATTACAAAAAATTATTATGGGAAAAAACCTAAAACAGGTTAATAAAACAAACATTTTTAAAAATGGTGAGCCGTTGGTCCCCAACTGGTCTTTTTGAATATAGTCTGTATTTTTATCTTTATTAATTTTGGTTTTGTTAGATATATTAAAATTTTAAAATTGTCATTAAACTGGTGATTACTCTATGGAATATGGTTCGAAAAGCTGAATAACCTGATTTTTTTTAAAAGTCTATGTATGTTCTATTTTTTTTTTATGTTTTATTCTTTTAAAGGTCCTGTTTGGTCAACATATCGTTTCGGACATGTTTAGCTAAAAACTTTAATTGATTCGCAAATACAAAAAATTTTATATGACTAAAAAATAAAATTGCCTATAAAAGTCTATGTAGGAGCTTTCTTAGGTAACAAAAAATCAAAAAAATACAGAAATTTAGTTGAAAAACGTATCCAAATTTGTAAGAAGTTAGTATGCAAGCATTTCACAGCAAATTAATCAAAAAGGAAAAACGGTATAATTTGGGAAAAAGGTCCCCCAAACATATTGAAGAAGCACTGTTGGGCCCGAAACATTTTTTTTTAATAAGGGAAGCGAAAAAAAAAAACAAACTTATTTTTTAATTTTTTTGTATTTTTTTGGGTTAAAAAAAAAAACGGAGTTTCAGGTTACTTATCATTTAAATTTTTCATATTTAACATTTTTCTTTTCTTCTCTTGTGGGGGATAGGCATAAATCGACATAATATTTAAAATTTGGGAAATTTGTAAATGAAAATATTTTCAATGAAAATATTTCCATTGCAATGGAGATATTGAAAATATCGAAAAAAATAAGAAGGCGTTTTAAACCATCAAAACAAAGATTTCTATAAATTTCTTATACTTTTGTACAGTATTTTCACACTCGAAAAATAATTTCCGAAAAGGTACGTATATTATTACGGTTACGAATAATAAAATTTCCATCGCGGGAGTTCATCGATTATTGCTTGTTGGCTATTGCGTGATTTAAAAGAAGTTTAATTACACTCCCATGAAGACGGAATTAATGCTGAATACAATATTCAAGGTGTGGATGATATCGATGAAGATGTGCTTCTTGGTCAAGTTGCACAACTTGTATCTCTTTCGTGTGAAAAAAATTTTTTTAAAATTTTACTTTTTTCTTTGCTTTTTTATACTAAAATTTTTATTTATATTTATTGGAGGCAAAAAAGCACTAAATTTAAATTTTTTTGCACTAAGACGGATCGAAATGGGGTTTTTTTATTCCTTTCAAAATGCATTCAAAAAATGCTTTTTTTTAGGGGGGTTTTGAAAAATTTAATAACTTTTAAATATGTTTCCCCGAACGGGCCCCAAATCGGGTTCTCGGTTTTTAAGTCCTGATCATGATTATGATGTTCAAATTGACCCACAGCCGACGTAGAGCTAGGAACGCCGATAAACGTCCTTTTCCGGGGGGTCTTCCAAAATTCCCCGGGAAAGGGGGGAAAAGAATTCAAAATGGCATCGGCGAATATCCCCGGAACTGGACGCGGACCTCATCTTCGAAGGGGGTTTTTCCCACACAATCGAAAAGACGAACCGGAAAAAGTTATGGGTTTTTTTTGGCGCTAATCCGAAATTTCACGTCGAAAACGACCTCCTGAACACCTGGTGGACCGGAACCTGGGCGCGGACCTTATCTCCAAGGGTTTTCCTCACAAAACAAAAAAGACGAACCGAAAATCGTTAGGGGGTTTTTTGGGGGCTAAATCCGAATTTCAATGCAGAATTGACCCCCGAACACCTGGTGTACCGAACCCCGGCCCCCGAACGTATCCCCTGGGACTCCCCCCAAAATTCAGGCGGGGGAAAGGGGAAAACGGGGCCCGGGGTTTTTTTGGGTCGATAAATCAAAGGGGGGATGGGGAAACAACCCTAACCCTGGTGCTGCGGAACCTGGACGTGGACGTCTTCCCCAGAATTTTCCTGACGATTTTTGATTCGTCCTTTTGTTTTTGGAAAAAACCTTTTTAGAAAGGGTACCACCCCCTTTTTACCGGTGCCCTTTTGCCCATGCCACATTTAATTGCATCGCCAAAAAAAACCCCGGGGGCCAATTTTTTTTCCTTCCTCGCGTTAATTGGGAAAGCCCCCCAAATGACGCTTATCTACTTTCCTGAGCTCCAGCTATGCTGTGGGCCAATTTAAAATTACAGTCGTATCAACGACCTTGAAAATGAAAATTTCGGTTCTATCAATCTGTCGTCCATTGTTATTTTGCTGTTAACTTTGTTTCATTTGTAAAAAATTTCTTTCCCCAAAATTATTTTTATTAGATTTGGCCAGATATTTTTTTCCCGGTTTTGAAAAACTGGAATTTACCTGCTTCTCAAAATATCCGGCCAAATCTGACCATTCAGGGTATTACCTATGATAAACTTTCATTTAATGTTTTCTTTTTTTGTTTTTAGCTTTTATTTCTATATTTTTATATATTTCAAAGTTGCCCGATATATTTTTGAAAATTACTGGTTACAATGGAAACAAAAATTCCCAAAAAAAATCAGGTACCAAAAAATGTTTTAAAGCAGACGAGTGTTAATAAACTTTTTTTTTTTTTTACCTATAGAAATAAAGATAAGGTAGTATATTTATTTCCCTTTAAGTTCAGTGGAAATATCCCCAACTTCAACCACTCCACCCCGAAACCGGCGCCCATAATCACAATCCGTGAACTATAACTGCAGAAATTAGTTCGTCGCAGGATTCCTCGCCAGGATGCGGATCTGCAAACGTCGCTCTATTGCGAGTAACGCCTTTCAGCAGGAATGAAAGCGATGAAATATGTTTAATATCGTTCCCCCCCTGGCGTCTTTTGTTGAGATCTTGGGGGACACCAGGAAGCTATTATTAGTCAGTTCTATTCGTATTTTCGCATTAGAATTGTTATTTGGAAGTTATTCCTTTCAGGGATATCTTCAAGATTATTATCGTGTCCTGTTAAAGGGGATTATGACAAATTTTTCTGCCTGCCTTTGTATTCTTCGGATCGGCGGGCGGCCGTTTCATATTTTGGGAAAATTATGACCAATTCATGATATTTATGAATTTTTAATTTTGATTTATTTGCGCAAATTATTTTATATTTTAAATATGTTCTGGAATTTTGGGGGGTTTATTTTTTTAAAAAGTTCTTGTTGGAAAGTTTCAAGAATGGGCCACTTCGTCCTCCCCCCCGTGATAGCACTGAGGTGCCAGTGTACTGAAGACGAAAAAAAACCAAAAAAATTCGACACCTTATTTACGTTTCGATGGCAAGTCTACCACCGTTTTTAAGTTCAATTAAATGAAAATAAAGTAAAATTAAAAATAGTTTGAAAAAATTTTGGTATAAGAGATTTTAATTTTTTAATTATTCATGACGATTTGTCATAAATTACATTTAGTTTGTTTGACCGGTATATTTCCTTTTTTAAAAAAAAAAAAATGGTGGTGGTTGTTTGGGTTTTTATTTTCTGAAATTACTTCACCATTAAACATGGGTAACAATGTATTATTTAAATTAACAAAATTTTTAAAGCTACAAATTTATCTTTATTTAATAATTAAATCATTTTCTTTTTTTTTTTACGTTTTTTTAAACTAGTTTCCTTTGTTTGAATAATTAGAGGCATTTCGGTTTATTAGGTTATTGTTGATTTGTGGAATTCTGTGTTTGTAATCTATGTTTGATTTTCTTTCATGCGTTTACTAGTGGTTTGGAAGTTTCACCCATATAAAATTTATTACATTAAAAGAAATCTTATAAACTACAATATTTGTGTTTTTGTTTATATTGTATGGTTTTATTTTTGTTACTTAAGATCTTATGCTGTCTTGGATTTTAAAGATAGTACTAATATTAAATTTATTACCTATTCGTTGAAATTTAATTAATAAGTCAGAAATATATATGGTAAAAGTAAATATGAATTAGGTCTATTTTGATTTTGTCCTAAATTTTAGAAAGCTTTGTTTATAGAAAAGGATAATTATTTTAAACTAAAATATCTTTTAAAAATTCCTTTTTACTTTCTTTATTTTAATCATAAAAAATATTTAATTCTGTTACAAAGACTTTGTACAACTCCTGTTTTACTAATAAGGAGTAATTAGAGTTAAAATTTAAGTATCTGTTTGTATGTGTAGGTTTTGTAAATTTTGGTTTCAAAATTATTTAATCTTTTTTTAATAGAATACAAGAAAAGATAGTTGTGATTTTCTTTCTTCAAATTAAATGAATATTGGGTTCTTCTGTATAAATGTGCTTTAAAAAATATTTAGACAATGTTTGTCATGTTAAAAAATAGAAAAAAATGATCTATATATTTTCATAAAAAAAGGTTTAATTCGATAATTTTGTACAAGATTGGATTGGAAGTTTAGGAATTATATAAATAAAGAACACCGTTGAACACCATTATTTCGAATAATTAAGTTTTTAAATCATGTCTACTTTTATTGAAAAGAAGTATTTTTGGACTTTCCGAAAACATATATTTTAAGGTAAATAAATTTAAAAAATAAAACCAAAAATAATACAATCTATAACAGTGAAAAACTATATATTCAGCTGCGATGCTGATATATGGACAAAGATAATATTTTTATCACTTTCCAGAGGCCTAGTTTGTTATACTAAAGCATTAAAGACAGATGATTAAGTGAGCACTGGTGTATTTGAGGAAGGTCCAGAGCGACTTACAGCTTTTTATTCGAAATAATGGTAAAAAAAGGAGTTGTAAAAAGTAGGTTGATCAAAATAAAGAAAATTAAAAAAATTAAAATAAATTTTAGTTCAAAATGATTATTTACTTGACTTTACAAACAAATTTTCTAACTTGCTTGTACAACCGAACTTAAGACAAAATTAAAATAGACCAATTACAAATCTATTTTTACCATATATTTCTGGCTTATCAAATAAAATTCAACGAATGGGTAATAAATTTATTATTCGTACTATCTTTAAAACACAAAACACCATTAGATCTCAAGTAAGAAAAACAAAATCATACAATATAAACAAAAACACAAAAAAAATATATAAAATTTGTTGTAAACGTAATAAATTTTTATATAGGTAAAACTTTCAAACCAATAGCCAAACGCATAAAAGAACATAAAGCATACATTAAAAACACAGTTAACACGCATTTGATAAGAAGCACATAATAAACTGGAATGCTTCTCGTATTTTAGCAAAGAAAACTTGTTCAAAAAAACGTAAAATATCTGTTAACTTAAATAATACATGGTTACCTATGCTTGATGCTAAATCAATTATCACTTTACACTTTTTTGTCTTTTTAAAAAATATAAATACATCAGTCAAGCAAACTAATATGTCATTTATGACAAAACGTCATAAATATTAAGAAGCTATCAGAATTTTTTAAATTTTTAAACCAACATTTCTTAAAAATTTAGTTTTAATTTCTATTTTTTTGCTTTAAGTTCATCTTAACAACGGTGGCCAACTTGCCACCAAAACGTAAATAGATTTTTTGAATCTTTTAAATTTTTTGGGTTTTTGAGGGACTTTTTCTTTTTTGTTTCAGGCGATCTGCAAGTTAATAGGGGTCAATAGGACCGAGCAGGCTTGGCTTGCTATACCACTGAACCTGGACGGAAGTGGTCCCATTTTTTAGAAATTTTTTAGGCGAGTAACTCAACGAAAACTTATTAAAACATGAATCCGACACAAAATTATAAACATATTTATCAGCCTTATAATTGCTAAAAATTAAATATTTTTACTAACAAGGCCAAATGCCACATGATCACCTTTGCTGCGACCGTTTAAACGTAACAAAAAATTGACAAAAATGGGTTCTGCTTAATATTTCTTTTATTTTCATATAACAGCGGTAACCAATGCTAATTTAATACATAATTATATACTTCAAATAAAAAAATAATATAGCACTTTAAAAATAATGAAATTAGCATTACTTCTAAGTTTCTTTCATTTAAAATCCAATAAAAATAATAAATTTGTATCAAAATATTGGGTTTTTGTTATCTTTAAAAACCAATGCCCTTTTAAAATAAAAAAATTCACCACCTTTATAAACAGTCATAAAATCAGAAATTCTCCATGTGATTTTTTATCAAATATTTATAAATTTTCCCATAAGACACGTTAAAAATAAAAAAAAAATTAGCGGAAATTTCACGTTGCCGTGGTATTTCCACTTACTTACAAACACAGAACAATCAAACATGTTTGTATTGTCAATTAGAAACGTCAAAATCAGTAAAAATTAAGTCCGATTTTTTTTTCTTTTGAAAAAAAAACAAAAACCTTTTAATTCCCAATTCTTTTTAAAATACAATTCCAAAAAAAAAAACTTCCATTCGTTCTACGAACTCGTTGAATTATAAATAACAAGCTTTCATGAAAATTAACGTTAATTTTTAAGCACTCGTGGTATTACCCCCGAAATTTTTCATATGTTTAACCTTCTGCAAATATCAATTTCAAAAGTCACATATAGTGTCTATGTTAATAGAATACATAAACTATTATTTAATTTCTCCTATGCGATGTAAAAGCATGCAAATGTCAGTCGATTCACCGATCCACAAATGGAGAAATTAAAACCAAAAAAAGAATTGCTCTTGATTGTGCATATATCGAAAATACAAAATGTCACTCGGATTTATGGCTTCCATTTAATCTGACATTTGGTTTTGTAACGTTTTTGTAATTTTGCTGTTTATCGTATATTTTATGATATTTGATTATGTTATTTAGTGTCTTGTACCTAACAAAAGTGTTTTAGCAAAAATGACTTTGTCTTTTTTTTTTGTAGGGTTTCTGTTTTTTAAATTTTATAAGCTATTTAACAAACAATTAAGAATTATTTATAATTTTAATAAAATCAGAATAAAAAAATTGACGCAGCACTAAACAACACCTTTTATAAGTGACATGTGTAAAAAATATAACGCTTTTTCACGAATGTTAGAAATAATAAACAAGTCAAAGATAACATCACATGAAGTATTTTGTAAACATCCGATATTTAATTTATACGTTTTAAAACACAATAGATCGTCAGTCCATCAAATACATAAATTATAGTTATAAAAACAAAAAAAAAAATAAATGTTACAATTTTTTATTGGCAGCTATTTAAAAAATTAGAATTATTATAAAAATATAGCAAAAAGGCAAGTTACGACCTGACTCACACAGTGTGTATTTTACATAAAACATTTCAGGGTGTTTTTACCCCATCATAACTTCGTTATCGTTTCACATAAAGGTTTGAAGTTTGGTATGTAAATTCACATAAGTATTCTTACATCAGTAAAAAATTAAGAAAATTATGTCAATTAGTTTCTGAGATATTCGTACTAAATATAGAAGATTTTTTAAATGAACAATAATAATGAACATAACTCCATAAAAAATTAAATTTTATTTGACACACAAACATTTTGTACTTTATTATTTCTAATATGTATTGCTACATATACAAAAAATTAAATAACTAGCATAAAGACATTTGCACTTTCATCATTCTTGATATACAGGGTGTCCCAAAAGTAATGGGACACAGAGCAAATTCAGATTTCTTAGGTCGAAATAATGCTATTTACTTAAACTTGTCTTAACCCAAAGTTGATAATAACTAAGATACAGGGTGTAAAACTTTTAATTTTGTTTTCGGTTTTTCGTTATAATTCTTTATCTAAATGACATAGCTCTACAACACTGGGAATCTGGGGGTTATTTGAAGAGAAAAATTTAAATTCGACCATCCTTTTAATTTTGCTAGTAAAGGGCGCCAGCTACGGTCTACCCCACTAGTTTTGTTTTTAAAGCTTAGTATATTAGTCTGTTAATTAAAAAATAAGTTACTATAATTCCCTCTGCATTAAAAATGTATACCTCATTTAAATCTCTAGGAGCAACTGTTTTCGAGATAAACCCACTTTAAGGGACCCTGCAATTCTCTTATGGAAAATGGGTTTCGGCCAATTGTTTTCAAACTTTGCATGATAATAGTTTTTGATCAAAAGTCTTCACCGGCATAAAACCTGAAAACTCCTCCAACCCCCCAAAATTACCAAAATCACCCTTAAGGTACGTTTCCTATGGAGCAGCTGACGCACGCGGATGACGCGCAGCGTTTCACGGATGACGCCAGTACACCCATTTCCTATGAAGTGTAGACGCGAGTGACCCGTTGTCAAAAAGTACAGTTTTCTGAAAAAATGTGCAAAAACAAAAAATAATTTTTATTGGATTTACTATTAGAAGAAATTGAGATGACGCACAGAGGAGTATTTTGGCAAATTAGCCGGTTATAAATGATTTTTTAAAAATTTGAACCACATAGTCTAAATTCATATTCAGCATTCCTAGGGAGCGCTGGAATAATTATCTAAAAAAAATAGGTTGATATATATTGCAGTTCATTATTTGGCTCGACTTAAATCTTGTACTCACACAGGGTTGTTTAAATTAATGTAGTATTCATATAAATTTGTATAAAATATATATTACTGTATTTTTTCAAACAGAAGTGTAAATCTATTTTTTTTTATATGGGGGTTTCGACTTTGAGTATAAACTATTTTGCACTAAATTTTGAAACATTGATTGTTTCGGGTTCCTTGGAAAAACAACCTTTTATTAAAATATGTTGAAAACGACTGTTTTTCTTTACTTTTTATTTTCAAATATAGAAAAGGTATGTTTACAAGCACTTCCAAGCAAAATTTCTGCGGTTGTTTTAAGAATTAAAGTTTTAGCTTTAAGAAAAACACAAATTTGGCTGCTCTTTTTTGCCCTTTTGGTCGTAGTTAAATTTAAACTTTATGGCAGCAAATATAGTTATATGCTTAAACAAGTGAAATTTAATACATAACATTAAAAAAATAATAAAAAATGGTCAGAAAAGGAGATATTTCTTTATTTTTTTTCTAATTATAATACCCCAACAAATTACATTAAAAATATTTAAAAAAGGGCCCCTCCCCAGCTACAGTACTTATTTATTTATTTTTTAAAAATGCAATTTTGAATTCGAGACCCATAAAATAAAATTTAGTATATTAAACCCAAAGTATAAGAAAGCCCTAAAACAGATTTGAAAATTGTTAATTTAGCTTATTTCAATTTTGGTGTTTACCCCGGTTTGTAACAATAAATATCTTTTCTTTACGTTTTTGTTTAATTTTTTATTTAAAAAAACAGAAATTTTAAATTTAAGGTCAATCATATATATACCAAATTTTATTTGGTTGTAAGGTTATGTATTTATTTAACCATTTTTGTTTAAAATTTTATTTTAAAATTTAAATTTTGGGCGGTCAATCGAAGATTAAAATGCTTTCCCGCATGAGTATTTTATAATTATGCAGGAGATTCAGGATAAAGCGTTGGTAAAATTATTATTAATATAAAATTCTTTGGCTCGAAAAATTACGGAAACTGAAGTTTCGACCAAAATTCACAAGTTTAAGTGCCAATTTAAGAAATGGTCATATGTGGATCTTTGGAAAATTAATTTAAAATAAATCTTGGCTAAGGTTTAAAATACTACCTCGTCATTCTTCATCAGGGCGTCCAAAAAAACCCTCGATGAATCTAGTGAACGCACGAAAAGAAAAAAAACCGAAGATCTTCGAAAATATGTTGAACTGGAAGAGCTTATGTACGCCACTGAAGTCAAATAAGAACCACTGGACAAAGAAAAGCTGCAAAATGTTTTAAGGACATAGACAAAGATGGTCAAATAACCTTGTTATTGCACAATAAAAACTGTCGCCTTTGGAGACTCTTTCTATGATTGTTGAAGCAGGTAAAACAAATGAATTACTTTTTTATTAATAATTTTATTAATTTTCATTATTAGTTACGTGTAAATTTTATTTTTAGGGCTCACGAAACATCAGTATGAAGTTGTTCGCTCAACTAGCAAGAAGATTTATCCTTGTTATTGCATTTTGCTTTATTCATATAAAAAAAAGATTTTATGGTTTAATATTTATTGATTATTAAAAACTTTTAGTTTTTTACAAAATTACTGTTTTATTATAATATAGATGTAAATTCATAATATTAATTTTCTTTTTAATCTGGGCTATTTGGCCTTACATACTATGTGTTTTGGCCACAATTTTTTTTTCTTACTGCTTGTAAAGAAGGTTATAATGTGGGGTAAAAAGGGGTTAAAAATTGTGAGTAGGGTGTTATTTTGTTTTTTCACAAAATTTTGTTCATTCGAAGTAAATTAGGTATAAAAAACCCATTAAAATTAAACAAATAATTTTGGCCGCCTACAGCACCCAAATACTCCTCTGTGTGACGCCAATACACCCATTTGCTATGAAATGTAGACGCGAGTGACCTGTTGTCAAAAAAGTACAGTTTTCTAAAAAAATGTGCGAAAACAAAAACATATTTTTATTCGATTTACTATTAGAAGAAATTGAGGACGAAGAACTTTTACTGAAAAGCATGTACAAAATTTTTTAACAACTTCTGCAATCTCCTTTCAAAGCTGAATCTTTTATTCTTTGATCCTTATATGATGAAAGTTTTAAGTCGTAAAGGCAATGGTAACTTTTAACGTATTTCACCAATATTTCATCTTCCTTTGCGGAAAATAAAACTTTCGACATCGTACAGGCACGACTTTGACAACCGGCGGCTGACGCTTGACTGCCTCGAGATTGCCCTATGGCCGCGGCATCTGTAGCCGCCAGCGGTTGACGCTCGAAAAGAAACGGATAAATGAATTATCACATGAGCAGTACTAAGCATCAGACGCTGTGCGGCAGCCGCGTGCCTCAGCCGCCCCATAGGAAACGTACCTTTAAAGGTCACTCGGGATGTGGGGACCTTTGAGGTTGATTTAGGGGGTTAGGGGTGTTTCCGGGTTTTCTGCCCATAAAGACTTTTAATCAGCGTGTTGAGAACTGTTACTTTGCAAAGTGTGAACACAATGGGCAGAAACCCATTTTCCATAAGAAAATTGCAAGGTCTTTTAAAGTACGTTTATCTCGAAAACAGTTGCTCCCAGAGACATAACTGAGATATACTTTTTAATGCAAAGGGAATTATAGAAACTCATTTTTTAATAAACAGGTCAATATACCAAGCTTAAAAAAAGTTTGTCATCTAAAACAAGTGGGGTAGACCGTAGCTGGCGCGCTCTACTAATAACATAAAAAGCATGGACAAATTTGAATTTTTCGCCTCAAACAACCCTTAGAATCCCAATTTTTTGCTGCTATGATATTTGGTTAAAGAATTATTACGAAAAAACACAAAAACAAAATTAAAAGTTTGACACCCTGTATCTCAATTATTATCAACTTTGGATGAGGCAAGTTTAAGAGTGCATTTACGCTACACCTTAGGGGTCGGACGAAAGGACGCGGAGACGTTGGGCGGAGACTAACAAACTCCCACTACCACAATTTTCGTATAGCCGCATTAAAAATATTTTATTTTATTTAGGTTCTTCCAAATTCGGTGTATCCATGCGATGTTGTTTCCGATTGCAAACCTACAGGAGATAACGTTTTTCGGTAACTGTTTTTCACTTAAATGACATAAATTATACACCATTTTAAAGGTAAGGAAATAATCTATGCCTCTGCTGTAACGGATTTTTGAAATATGAGTCGAGTTAAGAGAAAATAGTATCTAAACATAACCGATTTTAGGATGACTTTCACTCCAGGATATATTAAAAACTAAATCCAAATTTAAAAAACGATTACAGCAGAAGCCTAGATTTAAGTGTTGGCCTTCATCTAGTTTTTAAAAATTATCGATAACTTATACCGTTTTTGAGAAAAAACATTATGCCCCGAACCCCAAATTGGATCCAATTTTCGCGGCGCGAATGGACTCTTAAGTAAATTGCATTATTTCGATCAAAGGAATCTGCTGTTGTTCTTTGTCCCATTACTTTGGAGACATCCTGTATATTGCTCAATATTGCGTATACTACTAAATTAATATAATAAACTTTGTATCAATAATAACCGATATTTTTTTACGATTTTAACAAAACAATGATGTAAAATTCGACATCGTGTATTCGAGGTTGGAGAACAGAATGCCTGAGCTTATACATGATTTTAACCCATGACAATAAATACCGAAAACCGCAAAGTGTTAGGGAACGGCAAAAAAATAATAAAATGCAGGTTACTGTTATTAAAACTCTTATTATACAATATTCAATATTTAAACACAAACAAATGATCCACAAATTTAAAAATAAAAATTATTCTTCAAGAAAGAATTTTCAAACAAAAAAATTCAAGGGGCTATACCCTCGACAGCAGACCCTCAACTCAAGCATCCCTTAACCGCCTTTAACCTCTCGACAAACAGGCATTTCTCACCCTTTAAGAAAGTGGCTCCCCCCAAGGAAGGGTCAGTTTCAGCAAGGGTTGAGGTCACGCGCGTCCCGTGGTGAGAATGACCACCGATTTCGTGGGGGCGGCGGAGGCGGCGGCAACAGGTGCGTCGAGGCGCGTGCCGGCCTGTCGAAGGGTTACCGAAAGGGTGGTGAATAATGGGGATCGGGCGATCGGGGTTGTTCGATTTATAGAAAGTGTGAAAGAAAAAGGGATAAATAAATATAAAAAGTCTAGTTCTTGTATTTTGTTCATTTATGTAGAGTTTTATTGCAAAAGAGAATTATTTTTGATACATTATAAGGAAAAAATAGCACTTATTTGGTGAACATCTGATTTAATTTTGACAGATGTAATTTTTTAGAGATATTATAATATAAATATAAAATCGCCTAATTTGTTACTGTAAAATAAAAAATATTAACAAATTTGAAAAAAAAACTCTCCCGCGTTACCTCGTAAATTATGTACAGAAATAGTGTTCAAAATTTTAAAAGGATTGGTGCTGTAGTTTTGAAGTTATGAGGGGCACCGACTTAAAAAACGTAAGTTATGGGAAAAGCACTTTAAAGTTTTGAACACTAAACAAATTGTGTTAAACGTTCATAAGCGAGTTTTATCGGTTTACCTTAGATTATTAGATTAGATTATTTGAGCGGAGATGGCAAAAATGACCTCCACCACTGCAACCTTACCAGATTTATTGCGGTTTCTCCTATCGTTCTTTAGGGTACCTTGTCCAGGCCCGTCTTCTTAACTAGACTCCAGAGCTTTGACACTGGCCACTCCATACATCTTGCCTGTTTTGGCTTTTCCTCACCAAGCCTAGTAAACCTAAGCCTACATAGTGCTTCGCAGTGGCACCATACATGTGTTTCTTCAGCCTCCTGGCAGAACCTACACAGGCTATCCTACACCAGACCTATTCTTTCCCGGTGCTTGTTGAGTTTGCAATGTCCTATTAGTTAACCTACCGTTATCCTTACGACCATACGACTGTGGCTCAGTAGGTCCGAGGTAAACTTGGCCGAGCAGATCTTAATGAACTGCTTTGCCTGTCGTTGTCCTGGTGTTTGTACCCACCAGCTTTGAAACTCTCTGTCTACCCAGCTCTTAATAGATGCTTTAAAGAAGCCTCCCGAGATTCCACAGAATGGCTCAGGGCCTATCATTTCCATGGCTGATCCTCTTTTGGCTAGGTCGTCGGGCTCTTCGTTACCTGGGTGGCCCTCGTGGCCTGGTACCCAGGCTACCGTAAGTTTGTTTGCCAAGCCGACTTTTTCCAGGGCATGTATACATTCCCCCACTAGTTTGGAATTACCTTTTGGAGAACTGATGGCCTTCAGGGCCGCTTGGCTGTCTGAGTAAATGACGATGTGTTTTCATTTACTCCCTTTTTCTTTAATCAGCACGCACAATGCATTATTGCTGCAATTTCCGCTTGGAAAACCGTGGCGTGCTGACCAAGACTTAAGGTTATCTTTTCTCTAGGCTTGTCTCCATAGTTGCCAGCTCCTACTCCCTTGTTGGTCCTAAAGCCATCTGTATATCAGATATGATCGGCTTTGATTGGAGGGCCTTCTTTCCAGTCCTCCCTATCTGGTATGACAATCCGAAAGTGTCTGTTAAAGATGAAACGAGGGGTTGACCTGTCCGAGGACATCTGAAACAATAAGCTGACCTCTTGGTCCTCCTCTATTTTCCATCTTGAGGTCCTTTGATGTTTTATAATTGGACTTTGACCTCGTTTGAGTCTATAGAGTACCGCCTTTACATCTCCCTGTATGTAAATGTGGAGTGGCGGCAGGTTTAGCAGCACTTCCAGGGCTGCGGTTGGGGTTGATGTGATGCATACGCATGCTAGCTTTTGCACACTTTGAAGTTGTCTGGTTGCTACGGTCTGCGTGACCCGTGCCACCCAGGCAACTGAGCCGTAAGTTATCATGGGTCTTATTACCATTTTATACAACCACAGGTTCATCTTTGGGTTAAGTCCCCAGCTTTTTCCACAAAGCCTGCGACATCTCCCGAGGGCGATTTTTGTCTTCTAAACAACTTTGTTGAGGTGTGGTCCCCAGTTCATCTTCTGGTCAAAAATGACTCCTAGATACTTGACCTCTTTTGAGAAGGGGATTTTCACTGCATTAAGCTTTGGACATTTGAGTACCATTACGGCTTACCTTACTAATAGCCGTATCTTGTTAGTTTTGCTGCGATCCCTCTAAAATTTTAACACAATATTTTTAAAAGTTTTTTTATTCAGAAAATCAAATTTACAAAAAAAAACGAAAAAAAAGTTTAAAAACGTTACCGGCCGTAAATCTATTATAATATCACTCGTTTAAAAATTCTAGAAACTCACTAGTGTAATAGGTTACTTCTAGACTTTGTAACGTAACCAACAATTTCTCTTGTAACTATTATTTCTAAATCAATACTCAGAGGACTGAAATTAAAGTTTAACACAGTGCAAAAATCCACTCCATTTCGATCCACTTAAAAAGTATTTATTTTTTTTCTGGTAAATTTATAATTTTACCATTTGTTCGTTACAATGCAAGAACAGGCATAATTTCTTTATTACCCAATTATACTCTTTCCATTCCGCAAAATGATCCCGCATGCCACTTAAAGCCGTACGCCACTTGTGGCTTGTTAATGATATAATTGACAGGTGGTGTGACAATGATACGGGCTCTTGAAAACTTACAAAGGTTAAGATCTCAATTTTTATACTTGAAGATATGGTTCGGGTAAGGCGCTTAGACTGTTCCTTGAAATCCCTTTCATAAGTGAATTCTATTTGTAATCAGTTTTTACTTTATGAGTTATTTGTTGATTGTAAACAAGGATTTTAAGTACAGTATTTTGCTTTATGATTTTTGAAAGGTAAATCGATTTTAAGGACGATAATTGTTCGGTATAATGTTTAACAGGTATTCATTTTCATGAGGGTATGATCTAAATATAAGGTGTAAAAGCATGATGCTCACGATAATTTAAAAAAAAAAAAATTGGCAACACCGCGCCCATTTCATCATATCGAGTCGAACGTCAAACGTTTTTTGCAAGGTTTTACATATTTACACTTTTTTAAAAGAGATGTTTACTTACATAAAATTATTTTTTGCAATTTATTTTAAAATTTAATCTGGAAATAAACTTAAACAAAAACAATGAATATTGTTTGGTATTTATTGACTGTATGCAGTTCAGCTCTTAGTAAAAAAATATGTTTCTAACTTTTACTTTATTTGAGGTTTTTATTTGTAATTAAAAAATAATTGTACTTACTACAAAATTAAGCTGAATATCCATTTTAAGATCACGAATTATTATCTTTTAAAACAACACTTTATATTTTGCTTAAAGAATAGAAAGTCTTTAATGAAAAAAAAAACAGCTGGAACTGTGGTATGTGATACGTTTACTTCGCGGCCTAATGACCTCGTACTAATACCAGGATTTTCTTCTGCAATTTTCAAAATTCTATTCCAAAACTTTTTGGTACCGATGTGGAAATCTTTCACGGTAAATTTGAGCTACTAGATTAGCATCTTTGTTTGCGTCGCCGTAATTTTTTTAACATTTCGGCATATTCCCGATTGCAAAATGCACGACGGACTTGATGGACTCCATGCTACAGGTAGCGCTGTTGCCAATTTTTTTTTAATTTTTAACTGGGGAAACATTATTTTTTAGTTTTTTTATTTGTAGACTAAAACATTTAAAACTTAGTTTATTTTATTAGCAAATTAATTTACCGATAAGCGATTAAGACGAAAATTGCCAATTGTCAATTTTTAGAGAAAATTTCCGCACTTCTGAGACTCTCTCTTGGTTCGAGCAAAATAGTAGAACTTTATAAACTCCGATCAGTATATAAGAATGAATGTTCGCAGACTTTTTTTGCAACAGCGAACAAAATTGTATTTTTGAGGCATTAAATTGAACAAGATTTTTGGCGTCCCAATCTAATAGTAATTTAAGGTCCTGTGGGAGAGATACCTGCAATACCCTGCTCTTGTTTTCCAAATCAGGCTTAGAGACCGTCAGAAAAAACTAAAAATTAGAGTAAAGTGTACTATCGTCAGCAGAAGTATGGATGGGATTGGTCGTAAAAAAAACTTTAAAGTAAAGAAAAAATAAAGTTCGTGCCAGTACTGAGTCCTGGAGGCATGAAGGTAAGTAACACGCGGCATCGTCATTCGGCATGCCGGTCGTAGTTTTAGAAGTAACACGCGAGCTGGCCAATTTACTGGCACAATACTGGTGATATCGAGTGCAACTTTGCACTATAATTTTTTACCGCGAAAACATCCAAAATCCACAGTCAATCAAGCAACAATTGAAACGCTCCCTTTATTGGACCTTCAAAGCTAGTTGCACATATTCGCTTGGCAGATATGTGGGAAACAATAAAGGATCGGGTAACAGAAAAATAGCAAAATAACTATTTTTTCATTATAATACTTATTTTTTTTTAATTATTAAACATTTTTTTTCTAAAAGTCTTTTATTTTATCCAATTTTCGAAAAGCGATGAAGGAAACTAAATGTCATGTTGGTCCATTCCATAATCATACAAAATAGAATTAATAACTATAAAATATATACATATATTTTTTTAAATGGACTCCATCTAACTTTAATGCTATTTTATTTAAGCGTAAAAACTAAATTTCTTTTAATATTACCTGAATTAAAAAAAAACATCCTCTTTTTACCCCTTTATGAATAAAATATATGTATTTTCTTTATTAATTGAAAGCCGCTAAAAATAAGAGCAAAAATTGTACATTTTTAACAAGGACCACCCAAAAGATAGACCATCCTCCTATTTACCCCCTAAGGGGATGAATTTTCGAACAAGATTAAAATGGGACCACTTTAAATCCTACTGAGTTAAATAAAAACAGAGTCAAAAAAATTAACCTCTGAACTACGGAGTAATCGTCGAACATAAAAAATACATACAGGCAAATTGAAAACCTCCTCCTTTTTTAAATTGTCGCGTAAAAAATGGATTTATTTCTCCTTGTATATCTTTTTCCAATGGCAATGATGGGTGTAACTTACCTTCATGTGGCCATCCCGCGTGTTACATTCAAAAACACGAATGGGCATCCCTGCGTCCTGGAGTACCCAGCAATAATTTGGTAAAAGCTAGAAGAGTAGCCTTCTACAGTAACTGATAAACGTTCTTTAGAAATAAAATTGGGAAGACAGACACACAAAGTTTAGGTAAAAGACCGTAGGAAGAAAGTTTATTGAGAAGCGCCAAAACAGGTCAAAAGCCTTGGATATGCCAAGGTCAACGATCTGAGATTTAACAAGGAACTTAAGGGACCTGTTCCAGACCGAGAAAATCCGTACTGTCTGTCAGGTATGGTTTTGTTTTTTTCTAAATCCTTAAAATTTAAGAATTCTAATGTTTCCAGTTCTTCCCAAACAACTCAGAGGAGAAATGGGTCTATATTAATAAGAAGGAAGTGGTTTAGATTTTTTCTCCGAAAAAATGTCCGTGTCATAAAAAATTCCAAAGATTTAAGTTACGATGGCAAGCTCGGAAAAATATTTTTATGTTCGCAAATCACCAAAATTTTTAAACAATGACATTTCATGTCAAAAAAATTTACTAAGGCGTTATTTTATTAAAATAATAGTTTGTTCCTTAGAACAACTTTTTTCTTTTCCTTTCAGAAACCAGTTTTTCTAGGCCCGCGATCCATCAATAACTATTAAGAAACAGTAATAAAACCTTCAGAAAAATAACGGTCTATAGTGATTAAATATCAGTTTTTCCAGATAAAAAGTTTGAGAAGGAAATTCGAGGCATTATCCCCATTCAAGACATATTAAGAATTTTTCCGCAGTTTCCCTGACAGCCGATTAATATTCGGCCCAAATGGCTCATAAAAAGGGTGATTTACGGGCGCCGATGTTGCCGATATTCTGCATTAAATACATTAAAATTAGCTCGAGAAGGAGATGAACACAGTGACGGCGTCTAAAAAGGGAAAACAGGAAAATTAATTATTTCATGACGTTTTGCTGTATACGTGTTAAAATACGATCATCTTATAAACATATTATGTTCTAAATTTCCTAACTTTTAAAATATAGAGCGAAAAATTTCTAAAAAAAATACTTAATTTTATTTTAAAAATTCAAAAAAACATGACATTAGGGATAAATGTTTATGTTTTCCAAGGTTTTCTTGAAACAATATTTGTAATCGGGGAAAGGGTTGAAATCTGCAACCCTATCTGATTTTTCTATTGTATTGTTTTGTATCGTTAAATTGTATTGCTGACTTCGTATTTATTTATTTATTTTTACTTGAAAACGGCACAATTTACAAACAAAATGTACTAAACAAAATTCTTCACATACCAATTCTGAAATTTCATAATACATTTAAACCGAACAACCCTGTAATTAAAAAGGTTTGAAGTTTGGGTCATATGTTTATAGGAACTTTTTCATGTATATTCATCCGAGGAGTTATAAAAAATTATTAGTTTTTACTTCAGCAAAAAAAAGTCTTCAATCTTATACATCACGTTTACATAAGGATAAATGTTTTAATTTTAAAAATGGGGTTTCGCCTACATATGATAAATAGCTTAATGTTAAAATATGATTCGAAGAAAAAATAAACGTATTTCAGAAAAATAATATAGGAGAAATAATAATTTTGTTTTTTTTTTAAATCTTTATATTTTTTATTTGTTTTAATGTTAATTTGCAGACCAAAAATATTTTTTATTTATCCCTGGGGGGTAATTATCCCCTATACCCTCTACATATACCAGTGAGTCCTTATGAATATTTTTCTTGCTAGGAATCTAAAAATAATTATTAAAACGACGTCAAAATGTGAAAAGATTCCGTAAATTGTGGATATCTTAATTATATACATGGTGCATAAGAATATTTGGTGTATTAAAAATGGTTTTGGTATGCAAGTTGGTAATTTAAAAATGGCATTGTATTACCCATATTTTATTGGTAATATATTTTAAAATATTCGGTTGCTTGTAGAAATAATGGCACTATAATTACAGTAATTTTTTAAATACCGGCTAATTTTAAACGAAACATTTTTAACGGTCTTTAACCCAAAGTTTATTTTTGGCTTTTCAGTTTTCTTTATAATCAATGTACATAAACGTTCAGTCTTTAACCTTTTAAAAAAAAGTTTTAGGTATCAGTTTATAGTATAAATAATATTTTTTTCTGTCGTATCCAAAATTAAATCCTTTCTAAAATACTGTTCTCATATTTGGGTAATGGCGTCTTTCAGAACTCCTGCCATTCTTAATTTCATCCCTAAAATACCTGGACTAAAAAAAACCTCTTGATCTTTAAGGTTTTAAACCTTGGTTAATTGTACTAAAATAAAAAAAATAGTTGATCATTTAAATATCTAAAAAACAGACAATTAAAAAAATCAATAAATTAATTATTTTTTACACATCTAGTCTTAACCACATTGGTATTTTATTACAACAAAACTTCATAACTGGCAATAAAATGATATACAATTCTTAATTAAAAATTTCATTACTATTGAAGAAATGATATGCAATTAATTGATTTAAACCCTAACGTGCAGTTTATTGGTCAAAAAATTAGCTGCTAAATGTGACCTGTTAGCCGCTTAAGTATTTTTTCGAAAAGTATGTTAAATTTTCTACGCCTCTGCTAAGCAAGACGTTTCAGTTTGTAGTTTTTATAGTCTGAATCGTCGTTCGGCCGGAAAATTGAATGATTTTCCAAATTGCCCCGTTCAAACACAGATTTGAAAGCGCGGAACGTTTTTTTCTCTGCGAATTAATGGGGGATTTGCCCGCGGCTTGTATAATGCCTATCCAATTTCGGTTATTGTTTCAATTATAGAAACACGACAAGAATCCCTCTATCATTTTTGTGCATTCTATAATTTGTAATAAACCTAACCAGTGTAAAAAAACCAAAGGATACAGATGTAAATAATTATTAATTTATAATCGGCTTGTCTAAGAAATTACACCGGAAACAGTTGTCTTATTCTGGTTCATCTTTTTTGGTTAGTTTGGTTGGTAGTTAGCTGCCTCAGTCTGGTCCATTAAAAAGTTTTTAATTTCTAGTTGTTCATATAGGTTTAGGTTTTTACAGTAAGTAAAATTAAGTAATTTAACACTATTTAAATGTATAAAATGATTTTGTTCAGTAGTGACTATAAAGAATTTTTAATAGATAAATTATCAATTAAAAAAGAAACAACAGAAATTGCTCACTAGAGAGTTTTATAGTGTTACAGAACCAAATACTTATAATTTTACGTTTATAAATTATATTAAAAATATTTGCAATAACATATACAATAAACGAGATAAATTAGGTTCTAAAACAATTTTTAAAAATAGTGTTCACCTAGCTCGCTTATTAGTAAATTAAATTTCTAATAAAATAAACTGGACTCGCAGCGATGAAACGGGTGAGGTGTGTGCCAAATTTTTTAAAAATTTAAAAAGCCATATTTTCAAAAAATTTACTTTTGACTAATGTGTTCTTGGCTTTTTTGACTTGTTTTAAGCTCCCCATTTCCCAAATAGAATCATGAGCATAATACTTTTGTACACCCTGTATTGGTCAGAGTGAAAGGAGTATAAAAAACAGAATAAAAGAACATAGAACATTAAAAACACGTGAATTTACACTTATTGTACAGGGTATTTGATTATATTTACGTGGCTTTTGAAGCCTTTATTTTTAAAGACAAAAAATTTTTTTATATGAAAATTGTAGGTTTTTTTCCATGAAATTATCAGTAAAAAAATATCGCAATAAAAAAAGGAAAAATAAAGGCAACTTCAAATTTTTAAAATGAAACACCTTGTATATTATGCGCTACAACGAAAGATCTTTTCTTTCTGATTTTAAATATATATACATTAATATATTTGGATGAACCATTTTTGAGATATTTAAGCTTAAAATATAAATAAATTGAAAAAAAATCATATTAGTATCAAGAAAGCTATAAAAACAATAAAATTGTTTTAATAAATTTGACGTATTAATATTGTAAAAAGTTGAAATTTTTCATTTTAACTTTTAAAAGTAGTTTGTATTGCTTTTTTGTCAATGGGCCATTCGAAAGAACAAAAAATCGCTATTATGTGTCTTTTTTATGGTAACAATAATAATGTGACGACAGTGCAAAGGGAATATTACATATTATATCCTTAACAACGGGTGTCATCTATAAATACTATTAAATACATAGTAAGAAAGTTTATTGAACGAAAAAGCTTTAAAAAAGAAAAGGACTGCAGCACAAAATGAAAACAAAGTTTTGGATATCCTCGTTTTTGCAGGATAATTATTAAACTTTTTCTATTGGACTAGCACTAACTACTTTTAAAAATCTTAGAAAATCCTGAAATATCAATCTCGGATACGGCATCTCAACTTAATTAAACAGATTATAAAAGTTATTTAACGTTAAAATTTTACAAATGTTATCCTTATAAATTTATGTCCGTTCAGAATCTTCCTGAACAAAACATGCAGGACCGACCTAAGTATGCATTGGAAATAGCTAGATTTATGAAGCAGGATCCAAAGTGTTTAAATAAAATTCTATTCACCGACAAGTCTTCCTTTACTTTGGCAGGAAGGTTTAATCACAAAAATAAACATCATTGGTCCAAAGAAAACCCGCACCAAATTTACCAACATTACAATTATATTACATTTACAAAATACTAAAATGAAACTTTTTTGTAATTTATTTATAATTTAACCTAAAAAATCTCAAAAATGGTTCATCCAAATATCATCAATGTATGTAAAATATATATATATATATATATATATATATATATATATATATATATATATATATATATATATATATATATATATATATATATATATAATTCAATAAAGAAAATAGTTTCTTGGGCATATGGCTCCCATTTAAAAAAAATTATTACGTAGGAAGAGGTATGCTTTTGCTAATCGCATTAAAATTACTGGGTTTCCAAAAGGATGGAAACCTAGGTGGCTAAGTCGCTACATTTCTCACCCTTGTTGGGGATGGTCACATCCGCTGTAAGCCAAGACACGACTGACAAAGGCTCACCAAGTCTTTAAAACTATTCTACATAAAAGTAAGAAAAGATTTAAATGACTCTGGCGCCATCTAACAGACTAATCCCAATGCAACCAGTAAAGCATATTGATACAAAATGATGTTAAATGGTAAACAATTTAAATAATGTTATACAGTGCCATCTAGGTAGGCATGGCCATAATATTCAAAAATCGCAAAACAGACCCCTTTTGACAAAGGATATATATATATATATATATATATATATATATATATATATATATATATATATATATATATATATATATATATATATTATATATATATATATATATATATATATTATATATATTATATAATATATATATATATATATATATATATATATATATATATATATAATATATATATATATATATATATATATATATATATATATATATATATATATATATATATATATTATATATATATATATTTATATATATATATATATATATATATATATATATATATATATATATATATATATATATATATATATATATATATATATATATATATATATATAATTTGAAATCAGAAAAAAAGATCTTTCGTTGTAGCGCATAATAAACAGGGTGTTTTATTTAAAAAAAAGTTGCCTATATTTTTCCATTTTTTTTTATTGCGACATTTTTTTACTGATAATATTAAAAGATAATATGGAAAAAATCCTTCAATTTCTATATAAAACATTTTTTTGTTTTCAAAAATAAAGGCCTCAGAAGCCACGTCAATATAATCAAAGACCATGTATAGCTTTATCAGATGATGGATTTTTTACCCTTCATACACATAATTATCTAGGCTAAATTATTAACTATATAGGCACATAAAACTACCAGAAGCGTGTATATTTATATTTCTGTGTTAGTCATAACAAACCTTTTCGATTTATTTAAAAAACTAATTATAAAAAAGCCCAGTGATCCAATACAAGCGAATAAATGTCATACGATAAAGCCATTTTCAGGTTCGACATCGTTTCGGGTTATTAGTGCCACGTTCCGATGATTAATTTTCTAAAGATTGAAAGTCATTACGGAACGATGTCGTGGGCGGACGAGCAAACCTGATCGCGTGTTCCAAGAATCAATCGAAGACTAATATTGTCTCACCAATTAGCGAGGATGTAAGGCAACTAGACCTATTTTAAACCACAAAAAATACTATGCGGAGTAAATCAGAGCTTACTCTTAAAAATTTTAAGGTATATAGGCCAAGAATAACATAGCCATAAAAATAAATTTAAAAAATCTTTACCTCAACGTTTCACCACATTTTGTATGTTTTTGTGTTCTTTACTCTAATTTAATGGGACCTTTTTTTTTTCAATGTGTACTTTATAGTCCAGTAAATAAAGGGACAAAGCTGTAAATAAATCTGTACAGTTCTAAGGTCTTCGGGGATGCTTTCGAGTGAAAAAAAGTTTATCAAATTAACAGGTAGAAAAGGGCTGAAAATGGCCCCTCAAATGGGTTTCCCGCTAATATCTGCCAAAATATGCGAATTGGAGAATTTTTGTTTTGACAAAAAATAAAGATTGCCTTGTAATCTACAAAAATGGTCCTTATAATTTTTTTCGAAAAATCGATAGTTTTCGAGATAATGGGACCCGCTATCTTCATGGATTCACTTATAAGCGGGCGGATGAATTGTTCCATTACTCGGGCAATAATATACATTTTTTAATCATTTAAATCGGAATGGGAAAAGCCGTACCTATCATTGCATAGGAATTTGGGTCCATTCTGATTTTTCTAGAATATTAAAAAAAGCGGTCACAGTTTTTGTTGCACAATATTTTGAGAGTATCTCATTAATTTATTGATATTTTTTGAAAAAATGGTTTGGTATTAACATTTATTCTTTATAATAAGACCTTAGCAAGTGTTTAATGATCCTTGAAAATTTTCCTCACCATCTTTTTTGCGTTTGATAAAAATTGTTTTGCCTATCTGCATTTTTTAGCCGTTTCCGGAGTTCTAAAAAATCTGTCCACTGTGGAATGTTATGGATTTTTCGACGGCCGTTTTTGCAAAAAATATTGGTGTTGCGAAAAAATGGTAAGGAGCATTTTTGTAGATTTTAGGGTGATCTTAATTTTTTGTCTAAACAAAAATTCTTTAATTCGCATATTTTGGCAGATATTCGCGGGAAACTCATTTTTGGGACTTTAGGGGACCATTTTCGGCGGGTTCCCACGTCGGAAATGTGATAAACTTTTTCTCGCTCAAAAGCATCCGCAAAGACCTAAGAATTGCGCCACAAATGAAAACTGTACAGATTTATTTACAGCTTTGGGTATAGTGATGAGTTTATCTGGTTTTGGTCTTGGTCTTGCAGCAAGACCAAGACCGGGCCAAGACCAAGACCGCCTTTTCGCTTGCAAGACCAAGACCAAGACCGGGGTATGCAAGACCAAGACCGAGGAGTGCAAGATACGCAAGACCAAGACCGAACTGCAAGACTCTTGCACTTTTAACTTTTTTTTAAAAATTTTAATATTTAATTTTTATACTCAATATACAGGGGTGTTTTCTTTTTTACAAAAAAGACAAAAAAATTTGGGGAGAACTGCCAAGGCGACTAATTAAAGGTTTTTTTTTTTTTTAAAAAAACTTTTAAAAAAATAATAATTAAATGGATCCTTTTTATTTTATACAGTTCTTTAACACCCATTGTGAGTAAATTCAATAACAAGTTCAAAAATAATAAGATTGTGACTCAGTGGTCCGACAAAGCACGATATCTCCGAAACCGTTCACGACAGAGAAAAGCTAGGGATACAAGATAGAAGTTATAATTTTAAATTTTTTTAATGTTTTTTTTTTTTTAAATAGTATAGTGAGCCCTTACAGGGGGGATTGAAATTTTCAGGAATCCGAAAAAATTTTTTGTTCCACTGAAGGGGGCACCAATAGATTTTTTTAAAACAAGATATAAATTTAAAAGAAAAATTAATAAAAAAACTTTTTTCGTTTCAGGGGTTTCATTGGGTTCCCTTTTAAAAGTTTTAACCAAAAAAAAGTTTTTAAATTTGGCCCGGCAATCGGTTAAACTTTTTAAAAATATTTTGGTAATGCCTTGCCAGCCTCCCGAAAAAGGAAATTGAATTTTAAAGGAGATATGTTTTAAAATTTTTAAGAGAAAATATATTTTACATCTTTATTTATTTTTAAGTTTAAAAAATATATTTTATTTAATATTACTTAGTTTAAATTATTACTCCCAAAAAAAAGAAGACCAGCAAGACTTTCGCAGCCAAGACCAAGACGGGTGGTGCAAGACCAAGCCCTTTTCCTTTTGGCTTGCAAGACCAAGACCAAAAACAGCTTGAAGACCAAGATTAGCCCGGTCTTGGTCTTGCTTTGCTCATCACTATTTGGGTACTTTTAGGTCTTCAGTTTCTGGACTATTTACTACATTCACAGGAAATTTGGTGGATACAGTCTTTATTTGAAATATTGGAAAGGTAGACCAAATTTAATTCTAGCTCGAAAGCAATTTAGATGTTATAAGAAACTTTTGGGTTTTTCGTCATTACCTTTCAATTCGGATTTTTTTAAAGTTTTAATAACCAGATAATTCAGAACTAAATTATCCAACTTTTTCACAATCAACCTTTGCCATACTATTAGCCAGATCCCAATGATAAACTTTAAATTTGTTTCATCCAGTCTACAGTAATAACCTAAATAAAAATTCTGAATTTTTAAATATTAAAAACACATTATTATTAACCATTTTTAAAAGGGAATTAAATTGATATAGTTATTTTCCTAAAAAAAGTGGATATTTTTCGCACGCGACCCGTTGCCCGAACGAAGGAAGCGGAGTTTGGGCAAAGCAGTCAAGTGCGGAAAAGTCACTTGCGCAAGCGTTAGAAACAAAAATTTTTCCTACGACCGTCAGATAATACCAATATTAAAGCAATGATTATTTTTTAAATTATGTTTAATCTGAAAGAACTACTACAACATATTTATAAATGGGAATTATTTGTTGATAACATTTACAACAAAAGAACAGTTATTAGCATATTGTAAATTAATTGCAGAACCTGTAATTTCATTTAGCGGGTGGCTTATGGAAGCGCTTATTGTACGGCTTGATGAAGGTTGACTTAGCTCAGGAGGGAGTTGTCATGGTCAATATTTTAGTCGACATATCCTTTTCGATTTGTGGATTCATCAATGTAGTTTCGGGCTACAGCCGTTGATTTCCAGCCCCCAAGTCGCTTGACATTGGTAATTCCTTCTCCAGAATCCGCTAACATAGTCGCAGAGGATCGACGAAAACTATGTCCAGTGTACTCTTCTGGATTTTTAATTTTAGGTATGCAATTTCTGAAGGCATTTTACCTATTGAATTTATTCCTACACATTGCGTACTGCATGCTCTCTTTATACTGACAAAAACGTCTGTGTGGGGTATGTGGTTTTCGCAAATTTGCATATTTACGGTACAATTGCAGATAAAGTCCGTTATTTGTTTCATCGGACACTACAAAGATTCTGGAAGTGTTATTTTTACTGTCAGGAATTTTCACCACTATCAAATTTTCATTATCCTGTATGTCATCAATCATTATTTTTGTAAGTCCATCTCTCCACAAGCACCGGCTAATCCAAAAATGTAGCAACTTTTATTAGAAGGTAAATATTATCAGGTGCTTCTTTCATGAATCTTGAAACTCCTTCTTTGCTGAAAGTTTTTGATTTTTTTGGCCGGTATCCCACGTTTTGGTGTTTAAGTAGTGATGTTAGCTTGAAATATGAACTTAAATCAAGGTTCCTTTTCACTTTGAGGACACATTTTAACATAGAGTACTTACTCCATAAAGTATTAGTTTATATGTTTTTGCAAATCCGCAAAATAGGCCAAGAACATTTTTTCTTCAATACTTTTTGTCCTCTTGCTGGAGCACCAGTTTTCGAAATGACTATATTGATTCTCATATTTTTCACGAGATTTTGCTGGTAATAAATTCAAACTTATGGTATTTGCTGCATCCAGGATAGAATCTGGTAGCTCCTCATCGGAACTACTCATTTTAAATAATTATTTTTGTCGGATTTTTATTTAATTAAAAAAAGATACTATGACGCCTTTTCATTAAAAATGCTTGTTTGTATTGAAATTCGTTTGTGCAATGTTTTTTTTTGTGTTTTAGTTGAATTATTGAAAATTACGAAGTAACAAAGCAAAAAGAGAATAAACTAAAACTTGCAATGGCTTCGTATATTGCATGAAATAGCCTACAATTACTAAAATACATATAAATCTTGCTTACCTGTAAGATTTTAGAGTAGTTTTACTTTTCCGCACGTCGTGCAGAAAAGTTCACTTTTCCGCACAACTTTGCCCACTCAAATGCGTGCGGAAAAGTGGACTTTTCCGCACGCTCGTAGGAAAAAATGTTTTTTAAACTGCGATCGCTACCTTACATGTAAATAATGGGTTGCATTGTTTAAGAAAGGTACATTTTTAGGTGATGAATGACAAAAGACCAGAAGAACCAATAAATTTGTTAACATATGAAAAAATCTATGGAGTTTATGACATGATATTGAGAGATCGTTAAACTGGATTAAAAGGTATACATATAATACTAAAAGACCAAACTTATCCTTTTTTTGGTTGAAAGGAAGAGGTGGCAGGCATATTTTTTTTTAAAACGCTTTGTAAATAACCGTGATATACTCCCTTCAAAAAGCCCCAAAACATTTGTTAAATATACAAGATGTAAAAAAAATAATCACTTATAACTTTGTAAGTATCGTAAAGATTAAAGTGAGAAAAAAAGTTTCTTTATTAAATTTACCATAAGAATTGGTTCGTTAAAAATTCATTACGCTTGTTGCTAAAAACATTAAATAAAAAAAAGCGAAAAAAGCGTAGTTTTTTGGCGTAAATTTTATTGCACCTTTTAGATTGTGCTGAGGAGCTCCATATTCAACCAAAAAGAACTTCATATTATGATGAAATATTACGTTTAATTTCGTAAAAATCGGTTTGATAGCTTATGCATAATTTTGCAATACATTTTTGTTTGGAAAAAATTGACAATTTTGCAAATTAAGTAAAGCCCAGAATATTAAACTTAGCCATTTGATTCTTCTTGAGAAATATTAAGCTTTTCAACGTTTTAAACTGAAAATCTGCTCATTTGGGCATCCTCAGCAACTGTTTAAAGTAATACAAAATGATTGCTTATAAACAAATTGACTATCTCCATGAACTTTTAAGAAAAATTTGAAAATATGATTTGGTACGCAAAAAGACGCTTTTTTTTTGGTATATCGAAATTGTCAATCGGTTGATATGTTGCCAAGATACAGGCTGCCCAAGTCGACCACCGTTGCACATGTTTATTTTTTTTATCTTTGTGACAGCTCACGTAGGATTTTTCATATACATATACAGGGTGGCCCACCACATTCGCCTCGGTTTTTCTAGGAGAAATGAAAAGAGTTGGGAAAAAACTTTTAGCACAGTCATATGTTGGTCTGTGGGGAGCATATTTTAAAATTATTTTGAAATATACAGGGTGGCCCAAAGAAAAGTACATGTCAAAGTTATATATTTTCTTATGGAACACCCCATATTTTTTTATTTTTTAGATACTATAGACCAAATAAAGGTGAGTTATTGTTATAATTCCTATACCTAAAACTGACCGTTTCTGAGAAATTTAGAGAAATTAAAAAATACAGACCATATTTTAAAAATTGTTTACACCCTGTAACATATAAGGAGCTGCTCCTAATTAAATTTACTGCTTAGCTAAAGGGTTTAAGTTAACTATTACATAAAAGTTTTACCTCAATATTATACAGAGTGGTGAAAAAAATTGCCTCAAAGTTTGGACATACATTTTATTAAATAACTTCCTAAAGTTAAATGGAACACCCTGTATTTAGTGGCCTATTTTGACGCAGAACTAGATTCTTTTTAAAACTATATTAGAGTTTCCTATACCTATCTCTACTGCTTTTTATGCAAAAGACGTTTTTATATTTGACTTATGAATAATTTTTTATCTTATAAATGGAACACCCTGTACAGTATAGGATGACGCCTGTTAGAATACCTTTGGGCATATACTTTTGATGCGAATAAACCTATTTCTTGACACTCACCGATTACCAAAATCATTTCATCTTCCTTATTTTAACTAATTAAAATGTAACAATCATTCAAAACGATTATAATTTTAAACTAGCTTAATCAATGATAATAGTTTGATTAACAATTGTCACTGTCAAATATTTTTTGTTTGCAAGTAATAATTAACGTCATTTAGGTCAAAGCCGACTATTATTGAAAAAATATAAATATAATCGTACCTTTGGTGACAGTTATATTGAAATGTATGTTTTTATTGAGCCCATTATAATATTATTTTGGGATTTAATTTACCATAAAGTCCAATACATTTGCTAATAAACAAGGGCATTTTAACATATTTCGTCCCAACAATTAAGATAGTTGTACCTTTTACTATATTTTGATCCTCATTTTTAAGAATGCTTTAATATTTTAGAAATGGCAATAAATTGAAGTTTTTACTTTTGCCTGCATTTTGCTTCACATACATCTTATTTTCAGAAATTTAAACTTGTGCTTTTAGCGAATCGACGTAATCCTTAATAAAAAGGTTTTTTAATTACAGTACAGGGTGTTCCATTTTTAAGATAAAGAAATTATTCATAAGTCAAATATAAAAACCTCTTTTGCATAAAAAGCAGTAGAGATAGGTATAGGAAACCCTAATATAGTTTTAAAGGGAATCTAGTTCTGTGTCAAAAAAGGCCACTAAATACAGGTGTTCCATTTAAATTAGGTAGTTATTTAATAAAATGTATTCAAACTTTGAGGCATTTTTTCGCCACTCTGTATAATATTAAGATAAAACTTCTATGTAATAGTTAACTTAAACCCCTTAGCTAAGCAGTAAATTTAATTAGGAGCAGCTCCTTATATGTTACAGGGTGTAAACAATTTTTTAAATATGGTCTGTATTTTTTAATTTCTCTAAATTTCTCAGAAACGGTCAGTTTTAGGTATAGGAATTATAACAATAACTCACTTTTATTTGGTCTATAGTATCTAAAAAAAATAAAAAAATATGGGGTGTTCCATAAGAAAAAATATAACTTTGATATGCACTTCTTTTTTGGGTCACCCTGTATATTTCAAAATAATTTTAAAATATGCTCCCCACTGACCAACATATGACTGTGCTAAAAGTTTTTTTCCCAACTCTTTTCATTTCTCCTAGAAAAACCGAGGCGAATGTGGTGGGCCACCCTGTATAATATGTTGGACAAATACATATACTTAGTACCAGTGTACCGTGAGTGCCGGGTTTTCCGATGTTTAACCCATCTTTTTCTCCATTTCCGTCAACGCTGCCCCAGCACTGAAACATGCAAATATTGCATTTCACAGCACCTTTTAGACAACGCGGTAGTGCCACCACAGACGTTATTTTTAAATAACTACTACCTAATAATCCACTTGGTCCTGATCAGGAAAGTTATGAGATTATTGTATTTTTATCGGCCCTTAAACGTTGTAGAAATATTTAATTTAATTAGGCTTCTTCCAATTTTTCGTTACATGGATAGATATTTAGATAGATCCATACAGATGAAGCTAATATAAGCATGTTAAAAAAGGACATCGCCCATTTTTAACCTGCCAGGTTTTATAGGTAAAATTTTCATGAGCATCTAATACAAACACATTAAAAAAAAACTGTTTTTTAATAAACCAACAATCAAGTTGAATTAACTCACGTCCGTCATAATATTATCCTATAAAACCGAACCCAGCTATATTAATACGTCTGATAAACGATCGGGATCAGAAATTAGAATTTAAGATTTCTGTCAATATTTGAATCCAATTTTCCTAATGGAACATTAACTCTGATTACTTTATTATCTGATGGCTTTAATCCTTCCACTAATAACGGAAGAACGGATTTCCATTGGAAATTTCGTGTCGTTCGGTATTAAATTTTTAGCTTTATTGATTTTTAATTTTGAGACTTTAATTTGTTTCCATATGAATTATGGAAAATCGAGATATATATTAAAGCGAATTAAATAATTGGATTTTTCAATCTGTGTACAGTTACCAAATGAAGGGTCAGCCTGTCGTGTCAAAACAAATAAATCCATTATTGGTGACATTCTGTTCTGAATTACCGTTTTAGACGTACATACATACATACATACATTTTATACAGTTACCGTCGAAAAGTTGGACACATAGGAAAAAAACATTCTTAACAGTATAATTTTTTTTTGGCAAGTGCCTCGATTTATTCAGTAGCTTTAGGCTACTGAATAAATCATGAATCATAGAGGCAATTGTCAAAAAAAATTGATATTGACTTCTGGCTCATGGCCGTCGGTTAGGGAAATATTTATAAAAATTGAATTGAATATAAAAAAGTGAGGTTAGCTGACATGATATGTAAAAAGTTATTTGGATAAGTTATTTAAATTTTAAGAAATATATATTTTTTTAATTTTTTTTCAGAACACTGTTTGCGGGCAATATATCTAAATTAGTTAATAATTGACGCTAACATAATATAAACCTAAAGGGACCAATTTTAATTTTTTTTCACAACGGGTTTAATTATGATTAACACTTTTTTTACGCACTAAAGTTTATATTAATAAAACAAAAGACCAAAACACGTAAAAAGGCTTTTTTAAAATTAGAAAAATAACTGCACAGTAACGCAGAAACCAAGAAAATTAAAAAAATAAGTGATTGGACGACGATTGTCTACATAACAAGTCGTTAGTACCTATCAGGTTTTGTGCCCTAAACAAATTGCTTTACAAGGGTAAAATTGTTCTTTAATTTAAGAAAGAGATGTGTAAATATATATATATATATATATATATATATATATATATATATATATATATATATATATATATATATATATATATATATATATATTTAATATATATATAATATATATATATATATATATATATAAAATATATATATATATATATATATATATATATATATATATGTATTTTTACTCAGCCAAATAGTGCTTTTTATTCTGATTTTAACAATGTATAACATGTTATAATTTAAGAGTTTATAACCTCATTTATTTCGAAAAACAAATATTTTCTTAGTTGGCCTTGATTCCGGTGAACGTCATTTTTTGGAAACAAGAAAATATTAGTAATTGGCAAAATAGATAAGCTGAACAGATATTTTACAGAAATGGGTTTGCGAACATAGCTATAACGTTAATACCGTGTTATAACAAAACTACACGTAACAAGTTAATTAAAACAAGTGAAAACAAAAACAATGAAAAGTGGCTAAACTAAAATTACTAAAATGTTGTCCATATTTCTTAACATATTAACGATATTTTTTTAAATAGTCCTAACTACCCTATGAATGGTTGGCTTAGGTATGTGGAATTCCCTATCAACATCCCTGGCTGAAGAAGTTGGATTTTCTTTTAAATGTTGGTTAACTGCAGCATCTCGAGGTCGATTTTCTTCAACGTACTTCTTAGGTCGTGGTTTTAAAGCTTCCGAATTTAAGCAAATTTGTAACCAGTTTTCGAAAGTATGTTAGTTTAGGATGCTGCCTTTCAGGAAAATTGTCGAAATACGTTTGCGCAGATATATTAAAATTTCTATTGCTTTGGAAATAACGTTGCAAAATATCAAGTTTTTCTTTAACTAATTAACCATTTTTCAAAGTTAAAAAAAAAATAATAAAGTACCCGAGCTAACTTGATAATGACGCAAGATGACATTCGCCGGAATCAAGGCCAACTGAGAAAATATTTGTTTTTTGAAGTGGATGAGGTTATAAACTCCCAAACTATAACATGTTATACATTGTAGAAATAAAAATAAAAAGCACTATTTGGCTGCAAAAAAATCCAATATGGCGCCCATATAAAAAATTAAAGTTGATGATCATTCATGAACTTTACTTTTTCATATGGGCGCCATTACATTTTCTTGTAACACGTATTAACGTTATAGGTATGTTCGCGAAACCCATTTCTGTGAAATATCTGTTCAGCTTATCTATTTTACCAATTACTAATATTTTATTGTTCTCCGGAATCAAGGCCAACTGAGAAAATATTTGTTTTTTGAAATAAATGAGGTTATAAACTCTTAAATTATAACATGTTGTACATTGTTGAAATCAGAATAAAAAGCACTGTTGCTTTGCGTAGAAAATCCAATATGGCGTCTATATGAAAAAATAAAGTTGATGATGATTCTAAAACCCGAAACGTAGAAAATAAAAATTGACTACTCAGTCATATTCTACAAAAAAAAGTTGCTTTGAAAAAAGTTTTTACAGATTTGAAAAATTTTCACTCTTAAAAAAAATATGGCCGATTTTCGAAAATGCATGTTTCAGGTTTTTCAAAATTTCTCAAAAATCTGAATAGATAGAAACCATGTAGTAAAAAGACATTTCTTACTAACATAATTGTCTAAAACTTTCCCATTTAACCGATTTCTATCTATCGTGGTTTCCAAGATCCCCATACATTCCCCACCAATTTGGGACACACTGTATATATATATATATATATATATATATATATATATATATATATATATATATATATATATATATATACATATATATAGTTTATGCTTTTCCAAAATTTTCTGGATTTTCTTGGGGATAAGGTCAGGCAATATATAAAAACAGTTGCTTACTGAGCAATTTTCATATAATTTTTGTCAATTACGACGTTTCGGCCTGGAAGGGCCTTCATCAGGTATATATGTATTTTTTTTATTATAACAACAAATCAATCTGCAATACAAAAAATTTTTGATTGAAATTTTACCTATATAATACTATTTAAAATTTAATCTTACCTTAAAACTAAGGGGTTTCTCACAAAAAACACTCACAATAAACGGTCTTCGTTTCAACTATTTATTTTTTTTAATTATCATAATTTATTTTTTGATAGTTTATAGCAGAGGTTCTCAAACTTATTTTGTCTAACGCCCACTTTAAAAAACAGTTATTTTGTAGCGCCCCCCATTTTAGCGCCCATATTTTTATATATATATATATATATATATATATATATATATATATATATATATATATATATATATATATATATATATATATATATATATATATATATATATATATATATATATATATATATATATATATATATATATATATATATATATATATATATATATATATATATATATATATTATATATATATATATATATATATATATATATATATATATATATATATATATATATATATATATATATATATATATATATATATATATATATATATTATATATATATATATATATATATATATATATATATATATATATATATATATATATATATATATATATATATATATATATATATATATATATATATTTATATATATATATATATATATATATATATATAAATAGAAGGGTAGTCGTGACTGACTAGTTAAAAGAAAAACAATAAATATTACAAACAAATACATGGAACCCCAATGGGATCCTCTATCTCACCTATTCTGTGCAACTATGTTCTTGACGATTTGGTGAAGGATTCTCTGGAGAATATGCCTTTCTCAATTACCTTCGTAAAACGCTATGTGGATGATCTTATTTTATGTATTCCACATAATAGAGTAGATGTAGCTCTAGAAATCTTTAACTCTTATAACCAAGATCTTCAATTTTGTGAACTTCAAGTTTAACAACAGCCTACCTTTTTTAGATATGCTTGTTGTACGTGACCCACAAGGCACTCTTAAAACAACTTGGTATAGAAAACCTTACTATTCTAACAGTTCATAAGCTACCGTTCTTATCATCCAACAAACATGAAGATCAATCTTATCTTAGCGATGAAAAGACGAGCTGTTTTCTTGTCACATCCCGATTACAGAGAAAAGGCACTGAAACAATTCTCTGGAAAATATTCTCGCAGAGAATTCCTACCCAAAACATATTATAAATAAATTCTTATATAGCACACAAATACACAATACAAATTGCCATAAATTTACCCATAAGATCAAGTCAACCACTTTCTTTGCATACGCAAGATAGAGATCTAACACAAAATTCTTTTCATGGTGAATTTTCTCAAGAACCAGGAATGCCTCTTTTTTGTTCTATTCCATATATAGAGGATTTAACACCTAAACTTATAAAACTCTTTAATAATAATGACATTAAAATAGCAAAAAAATGCCTCAAAACTGGTTCCATTTTATTTACTAAAACTAAAACTCCAATAGATAACAAAGAATCTTATAACGTAGTGTATCAAATTCCATGCCGTGAATGTGATCTAGTCTACATAGGACATACATGTAGAAATCTAATTGGTCGTATCACTTCTCATAAAAGTGACGCCAGAAGAGGTGTTCTTTCTTGTGCACTCTCTCAACATGTAAACACTGCTGGACACGCTATGGACTGGCAGAATGCAATAATTTTAGATAGAGCTGATAATTGGTACAAAAGAACTTTCCTAGAAATGGTACATATTTACTTACAACCAAAATCTATGAATAAAAGGAGTGATATCCAAAATCTTAGCTCCATTTATAATTATATTCTCTCGTACCAAAAAACCGATAACAATTTTTCGTTAAATTCAATAATAAGCATCTGAACTTTGCATTTTGTAGGTACATACATATTACAATCTATTAATTTTAAACCTTTGTAAATAGTATTCATTTTCAAAATACAATAATGCATCTGCAAACTCTTAATTGTGAGCAGTTTATAAATAATTACCTAGGCACCACGAGCGATCTGTTCTGCAGGATGCGGCCTGTGATGTCCAAATCTTAAAAATGGAAAATCCAAAGTTTTTTAAAATCATTATATCAAATTTCTTACTTCTTGTTCAACTGACAGCGCTCATTGGTCGTTAAGTTTTAAAACCATACTTGTTTTTTGTAAGTTTTTTAACTATAAATTCTTTTGCTTTTTGTTATATTTCTTTCACTCCGTAAAAGTCTTATTTGAGTACCACGGTGGCCACGTACTTAAAACTAAGTTAAAGTCAGTAGCAGTTTTTAAAGAGGAATGTGAATGAAGTTTTGCTCTTCATTGCTATTAAACCTGTTTCTCTCTTCAAAAACTCACATAAATATGGTAAGAACTTTGTAAAGGAGAATTATTTTTGTTGGTTTCACTAACAAGAATCATTTTCTTTTATTTTTTAGATTGTCCTGATGATGGGAAAAAGTTTCTCCGAAAGCTCGACTTTCAATAAAGAGTTAATTACTTAAAGTGGCGTTTCAATTGACTGCATTTCCACTACTCTGGTTTCAGATTTTTTTCTATATATATATATATATATATATATATATATATATATATATATATATCTTATTTATTCTTGGTTGGGAATAGATTAATAAAGTTAATGCAACGTTTCGCACATTATTTATTGTGCTTTTTTAAGCGTAAGTACCTAAAAAAAATTAATTAAAGTTAAAACGGAACATCACACAACATACTTACAATTTTTAAAAGATGAGGGTAAAAAATTTAACAAATAAAAATTTTAAAATAAACATTTAAAAAGTTCTAATCTAACACAAATTCATGTACATAATAAAAATTTAATAATAATTTTAATAATTTAAACAGGATGCCTACCTTTGAGTTGTGATACATTGTAATTACTAAAAGAATTTTGAATTTATGTCTGTTGGATTTATTTTTTATTTCATTGATATTTTTTCGTTATAAAGAAACACCAAAACGGATATACAATGTGTCCCAGGATGAGCGAATTTATACGTAAATATGACAAAAAATTTTGAAGTTCGAAATTTGACCGTTTGGCATCCAGCCCTGCTTGATTAAAAAATAAAATTTAGCATATTTTTATTTTTAAAATCAAGCGTACCTTAGTACGAGCATTTTTTAAATTTTATGAGTAGGTAAAGTAGTATTTCTAGGCCAAGATATAAAAAAAGTTTAAAAGGGAAAAAATTGTTTAGAATAAAAAAATTTTCCCCGGGGAAAACCGAATTTCATAACCATAGGCCTACTTTGATTTTTACGTTTTGTTTACCAATTAATTTTTACTTTTTAAAAATTTCAAAAAAAATAGGCCTATGGTTTGAAATTCGGTATTCGGGCAAAATTTTTCATTCTAAAACAATTTTTCCTTTTTAAAAAAAACTTGCCTAAAAAACTACTTTACCTTCATAAAATTTAAAAAATGCTTGGAAAACATGCTTTTTTTTTTAAAAAATAAAAATATGCTAAA